>JADBJO010018795.1:0-34613 GCA_016801955.1 Conus betulinus
CTCCAACGGCCATTCAGGCAGTCCACATTGTATAGCTAAAATGGCGACTCCACCACCTCAGTCCTTGATGTTCTGTCCATGGGGAGTGAGCGTCCCTAGCCTAGAGATCAGAGATGATTCAAGGAAATTACGGTGTATGGCATCTGAGTGGTTTTTGGTGAACAGCAGAGACTGACATATGAAATACGTTATGTCCAGGGCTATTGAAATGTGTACCTATGGGGGGGTGCCCTATTCAGGTTGACCCTGGAGGTGTTCCCTGAATCTATCATCCAGGGTACGGTAGGTCTCACCACAGTAGAGTTTGGAACAGAGGCTGCATGAAAAAAATGTACACAAGGTTGGAAGATCGGCAAGTGAAGGGGGATCTGATGGTGAAACTTTTGCCTGATGGGCCCCTGAAGGTGTTAGTGGTTGTGTTTAAAAAAGGGGCAGGTTTTGCATCGGGGTTTGTTGCAGCGGTGGTTTCCTGGTGGAGAGCTGCTCGGTGAGTCTTTGTAAGTGGCTCGTACTAGATGATCCCTGAGGTTGGTGTCACGCAGGTATGCCACCACTGTGGAGGTTTGTCGAAGGAGGACTTGAGTTTGGGGTCTTTCTGCAGGATCCTTGTTGTTGTTTTTTCAAAAAGTTTTTTTAAGGTTAAAAAAAAATTGTTTGCGGTTGTGCATGTATGTATCATATATATGCCTAGACACCCAAAGGTATGCATATCTTTATGAGTTGTAAACGTGCTTCTTCCCCCCCTCCCCCCTTCCCCCCGCCCCCTCCCCTCCCCCCCCCCCCTCTCTCTCTCTGCCCCTCTCTATAATGGTAGATGTGTGTGGGTGGGTGATCCGGGAGGGTGGGGAGCACGCACACGTGTGTGTGTGTGTGTGTGTGTGTGTGTGTGTGTGTGTGTATTTTTTTTTTTTTGTGTGGTTAAAAAAATTGTTCACGGTTGTGCATGTATATATCCTATATATGCCTAGATACCCTAAGGTATGCATATCTTTATGAGTTGTAAACGGGCTTCCCTCCCCCCCCCCCCCCCCCCCTTCCCCCCATAAAACCCTCCCCCCCCCCCCCCCCCCCCCGCCTCTCTCTCTCTCTCTGCCTCTCTATAATGGTAGGTGTGTGTGTGTGTGTGGGGGGGGGTGATGCCGGGAGGGTGGGGAGCGTGCACATGTGTGTGTGTGTGTGTGTGTGTGTGTGTGTTCTTCTCCTCCCCTTCCCCCTCCTCCCCCTCCCTCTTTGCCCCCTCCCTCCCTACAACAACCATCTACTTGACGAAAAACGATGAAAACTAATGCAAGGATGACACTAGGAAAGAAGATAAGCATACAGGAGACACAGACGATGATCACTCATAATCTCGGAAATTGGACAATTCCCCAAAGATGCTACCCTTATAGAGAAAAGGAAGTCTACAAGGGAGACATATGAGGAAAGCCAAGAAGTGAGATGATAAGCATAAATGTGTGTGTGTGTGTGTGTGTGTGTGTGTGTGTGTGTGTGTGTGTGTATGCGCCACGCACATGTCGGAGTGGATGTGAGTGTGCTTTTTGTGAATGAAACTGACATTGTTTTCTATGGTTACAGGTTAACCAATGATTAACAACACCATGCTAGAAAGATGAATTGTGCATTATGCGATGGACCCAGTAATATATTTCCTTCTTAATTGTATGTTTTGTTCAAAGATTATTTGTATTGTGGATAAATTTTTTTTGTTTTTCGAGCAATACTAATTGACATTTTAGCAATTAATATAATGTGATTTATTTTTGAATGGGTATATCTACTCATCTGGTCTGACTGAACACCAAACAGAACGTTAATCAAAGAGAGAGTTTTATCAACATGCCAACTTCATGTGAGATAAGCGTTTCCAACTCTTCCAAAGCTTATTTATAGGAGGGCAATAGAAAAAAAAGTGTTCAATAAAATCAATTTCGTTCGGACAGTTGTCGCATTTACCTGTTTCTGTTACCTTCATTTTGTGTAAAAGTATATTTGTAGGATATATATTATGGATGATTTTCCATTGAAGTTCTCGTAGTCTGACTTCCTTTGAAGCTAACCTTGGTGAAATCCAAATACTTTCGTCTATTTCAAAGTTCAATTTTCTGTGCCAAAAGTCCTTGCACGGTGGTGTTACATTTGTTTGTCTCCTTTTGTCAAGTATTTGTTTTATGTTTTGGGGTTTGGTATTAAATAAGACCGCATCACATTCAACAGAACCAATGTCATTCCCAGAGTTTCTGTTGCTCTCTATCCATTGCAACCAGGTTGCTGGCAAATTATTTTTTAACGCGTCGTATTCGAAGATTGTCTCACCACTCTTGTATCCTAGAATAGTCTCTATTTCTTCAACATGGAGCAGTCTGCCTTCGGTTGCGTGCACTACATCTCTTACGTGCTCTAATCCCCTTTCTTTCCATCTTTTAAATATAATGTTTTATCTTTATACTTTATCAAATTATTGAAAAATAATGGTTGGGACAGAAAGTTACAGCAAGATATTTCTTTTAACGTGATCTCTTTTTGTTGTCCAAGTATAAGGTTAGCACGTTTTTTCCAGAATTTGTTATCTATGTTCTCTATCTGCCGTACATGCTTTGCCCTACTATTAATCTGAAATATGCTATTATGCTTTAATATCTTATTCAAGTACCACTTGGAAATTTTAGACCAGTTTTTTTTTCTGCTGAGGCTAATAATTTTTCCCGCCCATTGTAAATAAATGAGGGTTTGAAGTTCTTTTATGTTTAACATGTTTACACCACCATATTTATATCCAGACTCCATTATTTGTCTTTTTACTTTTTCAAATGCTCTTCGGTTGCTGTGTTTTCTTTGCCAAATGAATTTGTATAAAATTGTGTTGATTTTATTCAATACATTTTCGGGAATACCAATAGCTTGCATAACGAAAACAAGCTGGCTCACTATAAAGTCTTTATCACTACAATTTTACCTTGAATGTTAATATCTCTTCTGCTCCAGTCCTTTATTAGTTTTTGTATATATTCAATTCTCCCTTTCCAATTCTCTTCGATGTTTTTTTGCCATGGTGTCATTTCGAAAATAAATTCCTAGAATTTTAATTCCATCGACCAATATAAATGGAAGATTCTATTCATAAGGTTGTCGGCCCATTCTTAAAGCCTTAGTTTTGTTTCATGTTAAGTTTTAGTCCTGAAAAAGTTTCAAATGTTTTTAGAATATCAAAGGATAGCACATGTTTTGTATTAAAAAAATAATGTTGTCTGCCAGTTGTTTTATTTTTATAAACCTGGCTTCGTTCGTAATCATTATTTGGCACCCTAATGCCAGTTATGTTACTGTTTCTTACTTTAGTAGCCAGTAGTTCTACTGCTAATACAAAGGCTAAAGGTGAAAATGGACAGCCTTGTCTAATACCACATTCGACATCAAAATGGTTCAGATAACCATCCACCATGGTTGACACTGCTTTGGTTCCTGTTGGTCAAAACCTGTATCCATTTCTGGAAATCCGTTCCCAAAACCAAACATTTTAAATACATGCAAAAGATACGTTTTTGAAATGGAGTCAATGCTTTTGAGTAGTCCAAGGCCAGTAAGTACCCAGCTTTACCAGTTTTATTCAGGTAATTAATCACATCATCAATGGTTCGTAAAAACGTTTGCTATATTTCTTCCTTTTATGTATCCTACTTGATCTTCATTTATTAATTTATGTATTATTTTGCTTAATCTTTCTGCAAGAACCTTTGCCAAGATTTTGTAGTCTGTATTTGTCAAGGTTATTGGTCTCCAGTTACTAAGTTTATCTCTTTCTAAATCTTTCCCCTTATGTATCAGAGTTATAATGCCTTGTCTTTGAGTAAATGAGAGTTTTCCTTTATCAAATGATTCAGTGAAGGAGTTAGTCACAGTACTACCAATCCTACCCCAAAAGAATTTTAAAAATTCTACTGTCAGACCGTCGCTTCCTGGAGCCGAACCATTTTTCAAGTTTTTAAGAGCAGAAGTTGTTTCACTAAGCGTAACCATGCCTTCGCATACTATGGCTTCATTTTCATTTAAACGTTTTAGTGGTTCATTTTCCATGAATGTATCAGCTGCGCTTTTTACATCATCTACTTCAGTCATCTGACTGTACAACTTTTTATAAAAAGAGGCTTGTTCATGTAGAATTCTTTTTGATCTGTGAGAATTTCCCCCGATTCTTTGCACAGTTTTTGTAATAATCTTATTTTGACTTTTGCGCCTTTTCCAGGCTGCAAAAGTATTTATAATTCTTCTCTCCTTCCTCGATCCATCTGATTCTTGCTCGAACCTGAGCGCCTTTAGTTATTTCTAGATTTTGTTTGGTTTTCATATAATCCTCAAGAATGATTTCATTATCGGGATTGTCTACACAGTTGCTTTTTTTTAAATCTTTCAAGTGAGTTCCAAGTTTCAATGATTCGTTTCTTTTCTGACATGATAATTTTTTTCCAAATTCAATACAAAAATTCCGTATTTCCACTTTTTTTTTTCTCGTCAAGGATGATTACTGGGAATGTTTGGAAGCTCAGGTTTGACTGCGATGGGTGTCGTAAACTTACTTTCTTGTTTTCGTTTGTTTGTTTTTGCATACAAATGTACATCAGTAGATGTATGACATGGATCTGGACGGTAGGAAAGTGCTGACAAAAGAAGAAGAAGGAAAGGAGAGAGAGAGAAAAGAAGGGAGAGGGAAAAAAAGGGAAAAAAACGGACAGGATGCCCTTATCGCTAAGAAAAGCTAAGTGGTGAGCCGGGTTTTAACACATTTTACATCCATATCTACGATGCCCACCTCTGTCTGCCTGTCTGTCTATTTGTCTGTCTGTCCTCTGTCTCTCTCTCTCTCTCTCTCCCCCTTCCCCCCTCTCTCTCTCTTGCTTTCTTTCTCTCTCTCTCTTGGAAAAACTGTAAGAAAAGAAAATGATGAAGTTTTTTGTTTCATTTATGTTGTTCTATTCATATAAGCAGCACATTATTTGAGTGAGAGTGCCAGTGCACCACATATTAGAACACTAACAAACCCAGACACTTTGTATCAAGCGCCAAAACACTAAAATCAGCAAAATGTGTCCATTTATGAGAAAACATATAGACAATGCATGGTGTGTAAGGGACTGATTGGAGAAGGAAAAAAAGAGGGGAAAAAAGATAGCAGTGGAAATTGTTTTGTTTTTTTCTGCTTTTTGTTTTTTTTTCAACAGATGAAGAGGACAGTGTGAAGCACCCAAAAAATGAAGAAGTGGATTTCGGCCTTAGGAAAAAAAAAAAAAAAAAAGTCAACGCCTTAGGTGCTCCATTGATCCGACAACTGATGCCTAAAAAAAAAATAAATAAATAAAAATAAAACAAACCAAAAAAAAAAACAAACAACCATCTACTTTCAGACCCAGATTTTCTCTGATTTCTATTCACACCTTTCTTTGCCTGTGTCTACCCAGCCTCCTTTCCTTTGTGTGTGTGTGTGTGTGTGTGTGTTTTGAGTTCTTGTGACTTCAAAATTTATTGTGACGTCTTTTTTGTTTTATCTGCGTCTCCCCGTTCTTTATGTCATTAACACAGCAAAATTTGCGTGTGCTGTCATGGGTCCTCAGTTTCATGTCACTTGAAAAAGATTCTCAGAGTTGAAACGTTGTGTACTGTTTTTGTTTTCTTTTTGACCCCCCTTTTGTTTCGGTCTTTACCACCAATCTTCAAATTATATAGTTGTTCTGAAAAAGACGCAGTCAAATGTTATCAAAGTTTGCTTAGTAGTGGGTGACTTTAACAGCCACTCAACCTGTTGGGGTTACAGTGAGAATGACAAAGAGGAGATGAAGTGGAGGACTGGCAGATTGACAGCAATCTGTTTCTGCTGAATGATCCAGATGACCCATTAACCTTTTTCTCTCACCGATGGCTCACCACTACCACCCCAGATCTTGCCTTTGCCACTGAAGACCTTGCCCTAAAAACCAGCAGGAAGGTACAGAACCAGTTGGCAGGCAGCGACCACAGACCAGTACTATTGGCCATCAATTTGGAGTACACACACAAGCAATGCCAAGTCCTTTCCCAGATGGAATTACAAGAACGCAGATTGGGAGATGTTTGCGGGCCTCTCTGACAAGTATGTAAGACCATAAAAGTGGATGATTATAACATCAACAGAGCCACCAAAACCTTCAACCAAGCCATCCTGAAAGCAGCCTCAAAGGCAATGCCACTTGGCACTCACAAGAACTACAGGCCATATTGGACAGAAGAGCTGCGAGAGCTTGAAGATAAAGTGACAAGAACCAGAGAGGAGGTGGAAAACAACCCAACACAAGAAAACAACATCACTGTCAAAGCCTGCACTGCCAAATACAGAAAGGCCTACATCCAAGCTGCAAGAGCAAGCTGGATGGAGAAAACAGAAAAGCTGAACCTTGACAGAGATGGCAACAAACTTTGGAAACACCAAAGCCATAAATAATGAAGAGACAAGGTCAGCGCCTGTCATACTTCAAAAAGACCAGGAGACTGTGACAGGGAGAGAGGCAGCGAACTGCTTCATAGACAGCTATGAGCACACCAGCAACATCTCTGACAGAGGACAGAAAACAACAAGTCCATGATGAAATGAAGATCATCAGGATGACCAAGACCAACCTGATAACATGGACAGGCCTTTCAAACTGAAAAAATTAGAAGCTGCTGCAAAATCTTCACAGGACAAAAAAATCTCCAGGTCCTGACAAAGTCACCAACGAGATGCTAAAACACCTCGGCACTAAAGCAAAGCCCAAACTCCTTGCCCTCTTCAACAACAGTTGGAAGATAGGGCATGTTCCACAAAGCTGGCGAGAAGCTGACATGGTGCCCATCCACAGGAAGGGCAAAGACAGAGTCAGGGCCGACAGCTATCGCCCCATCAGCCTCATCAGCAGCGTGGGCAAGCTCCCAGAGCGTATGATCAACTCGCGGCTAGTTTGGCACCTGGAGAAGAACAACATTACTCCAGAGCAGGCAGGCTTCCACCAACATCATTCCACTGAGGATCAAGGACCTACATAGCCCAGAAGATCGAGGATGGCTTCCAGGACAACAGCATACACTGATGGTGTGGACAGACATGGAAAAGGCGTATGACAAAGTCTGGAAGGATGGCCTCTGGAGAAAACTCCAGAAGAGTGGTGTGACTGGCTGAATGTACCACTGGATCTTACAGTACCTGAAAAATAGGAAGGCCGGAGTCCATGTCAACGGAGCATACAGTCGAAAGAAGACATTGAGAGAAAAGTCCCTCAAGGAGGTGTCCTCAGCCCTACCCTATTCCTTGTCTTTATCAATGACATCGTCGAAGATATGCCATGCAAAGTCCAAGGAGCCATCTACGCAGATGATCTTGTCCTATGGTGCTCAGAAGAACACCTCCCAACTGCTTACTACAGGCTACAGCAGGCGCTGAATGTTCTCGAAAACTGGACAAAACAGTGGCCGGTAACAAGTAATGCCAAGAAGACCACTTACACTATTTTCAGCCTCTCACCCAAAGAACAGAAGGCCAACCTGAGCATCAATGGACAAACTCTGCTTGCTGAAAATAACCCCACATACCTGGGAGTCACCTTCGACAAACGCCTGACGTGGAAGAAGCAAGCAGAGGAAGCAGAATCAAGAGCAAAAACAATGACTTGCCCCTCATGAAGAAGCTGGCAGGAACAACATGAGGCGCAGACAACACGACCCTCAAGAGACTGTACACTGGTAGAGTCAGGCCAGTACTGGAGTATGGCATGACTGCATGGGGCACTACGGCCAAATCCAATTTTGAACGGATCAGCAAGGTTCAGAATCAAGCTGCCCGTATCATCACAGGGGCCATGAAGTCTACGCCAATCCAGGAGCTTGAAACCATCACAGAGCTCCAGCCCCTTGAGGACTGCAGAGACGCCAAACTCCTGACCCAGGCTGCCAAGTTCAAGAGGTTGCAAGGCCACCCCATGAAAGACAAACTGTCCCAGCCAACAAAAGGAAGGCTGAAGAGAGGGAGCTTCGTACACCCAGAGTAGGATCCTAGAACGGCAACATCAAGATATTCTTGACCATGACCCCAAAGTGATACCCCGGTGTCTTGCTGTCCCTGCCTAGAGAGCGAAGGAACCCCTCCCCTCATCCAGAGCAGCATCCCTGGTGTTGGCCCCAAAGATTCCCAAAGTGACCTGAAAGAAAGTCCCTCACCCTTAAACACCTCCATACCCAGTTCCCCAAAGAGTTCTGGAGTCATGTCTACACCGACGGCTCTGCAGCAGATGCCAATCGAAATGGAGGTCTATGTCCAATATCCAGGGTGCAAAGAAGAAAAGATCTGCCTCGCTACCAGGCTGTACTCCACAAACTACAGAGCTGAAACAGAAACCCTGAAAACAGCAGCAGCCCACATCGAGGTCAGCCCCTACGCCAGCCACAACGTTGTCTTGCTGACTGACGCCCTTGTCCATCTTGCAGGCCCTTCAGTCCAACAGAGATCCAGAACTCAACTATCTGTCCTCCTCTCTCGCCTCCCTCTGCACAAGTTACACAGTCACCCTGCAGTGGATTCCCTCCCACTGCAATGTGCTTGGCAATGAGACTGCTGACTCCCTGGCGAAGGAGGACGCTACGAAGGAGCAGATGGACAGATCTACCAGCTACCCTGAATCCAGGACCATCATTAAGACCAAGCTGCAGAACAACTGGAAGCACCAGCATCCACACCACAACAGAGCAAACCCGTACTACCTGCTGACTCATCGAGAGCAGGTAGTCATTTTCAGGCTCAGGACAGGCCACAACTGCCTGAAACACCACCTATTCACTAAACTCCGTATCTGCAACACAGAGCAGTGCTCCTGCAGAACAGGCAGCCAGACAACAGAAGATCTCTGCTGCAGTCCTGCCCTGCTCCCGCAAGCGCTCCGAGAGAAAACCTGACCCGACCCAATACCAGTGGCCCGGAAGCTCTACAGGAAACTGGAGGACCTGCAATGTACTGCCACCTTTGTCGAGGAGACAGGGGAATCCACAAGAAAAAATGACAAACGAGACAACAACAGCAGGGATTGTTTTAGGTAAGTATGCAATGTTAGTGTAATCAATCAATAAACAAATAAAACCTGCCTAAACTTAACTTATCCAACAGGACAAATTTGGGGTCTTACCTGCATCTCCCCCAGGCAATGAAGGATGCAGTGTGGCCAGGTACACTGTCAGCAGTATGCTCATCACCCACTATTTGCATCCTGCTGAAGATGACACTGCTTTCAGCCTCCCGTCTGCCTGTCCCACTTGCAGCCTTTTCACCTGGACTGTCTGTTTTGGATTTTCTTTCTTTCTTGGCCAATGTATCCCCATCCCTGGCCTTGCTCTTGCATGCCCCAGGTCCCTTCGGTCTCTTTTTCAGTTTTACAGCAGTGGTTCTCTCAATCAGAAGAGCTGTCTGGCTGCTCCATGCACTGAAATTTACAAACTGGAATTTGTGTACAGAAATTCAAGGTGCCGGAGCTACTACGTTCAATTACTTTACATGTGTGTGTGTGTGTGTGTGTGTGTGTGTGTGTGTGTGTGTGTGTGTGTGTGCACGCACATGTGTGACAGTGCAGATGAAAATCCAGTGAGATAGCAATCATCCGGAGTTAATGGCAATTCCCGATCTGCTCTGGAATAACCATGAATTGCACTAGTGCAGTTTTGAATTTGACTGGTGCAAATGACAACTGCAATTTGCACTGAAATAATCGCCATTTACTCTAAATCGAATTAGTTTTTGAATTGCGAATGCGAAAGAGAGAGAGAGAGAGAGAGAGAGAGAGAGAGAGAGAGAGAGAGATGAAGTCTTCTATTATTGGTTGTGACAACTGATAATTATCCCATGAACTTAAAATGAACTGGCCGCTGATATGTGCGTGTGTACTAAAAAGCATGCAAGTGTGAGAGTGTGTGCGTGTGCGTGTTGGAAGGGGATGGATTGAGCATGAAAGAATCCTTATTCACCATTTCGCTATTGCCTTTGATGATCCAGCCAAGGAAAAACCCACTGAATTATATTTACTTGTCATGGTTATTATGTTCAATCTGCCTGTGTGAAAATGATGCAAATCTTTATTCCAGAAGCAATTTGTTGTCGTTGTTGAGTGGATTATCTATGAAAAAAGAAAGATATGGAGAAAACTAGAGCTCTAGTCACAGGCTTCCTATTCACCTTCATACATACATACTTCCATCAAAAACTACAGGGAAAAATCATACGCACTGTGTGCTGCCCTGGACATGCACACAGAACAAGAAGAGCTGAATGAAGAAACTTTGGCAGATGCTGTTAGAACTAGACTAAGCCATGTTGATATGCAAATAGCCAACCCTACAGCAACGTCAGGTTCTACTGATGCAGGACCAATCTACGTTACTGTTGTACAGGCCTGAGCCAAGACCAGTATTCGGAGTCAGTATATGCCACTACAGGGACAGAGTGCATCAATAAAGGGTTGTCTTGTAATGATGTAAGACAGTCCTTTATCAGTGCTGGGCCAACTAAAAATCAAGGTAGGACCAGCCTGCATCATGGCAGCTCTTTTTGATCAGTTCTAATACCTTCCCAGTATCAGTGCGTGCATGCATGTGTGTGTGTGTGTGTGTACATTTGTGTGAAGGCACTGATTTGTAGGCATGATTATAGTATTAACATGTTGCAAAAGACTTCCCAATGTTGGCATATCCTCATCAACAATAATGGTAATAATTACATGATGATAAAGCCCAGCATGAGTAGTTCTATTTTAAACATGCTTGGTTGATTCCACATGGCCATGACTGATTCCACCTAAAGATATCTGTTGTGACTGCCAACTGTCCCAGTACAAATCATAATTGTCTTTTTCCAATGTAATTGTACCTCTGAAGTTACTAATTCTCATTTGCCCCAGCGTACTTGCTGTATTGCACTGTATTCTCATCTAGGTAATGACATGTACATTATGCATTTGTGTGCCTTTCAACAGAAACATTTCATTGCATGAAAATGGCTTTTACAAGTTCTCCCTCTCCAAACCTTGGCCTCCATCATAATCCAGGATCCATCCAAACAGCAACCCCCATTTGTTAATATTAACATGAACCAAAATACCTATGCAATGCAATGAGCATTCTGAAACAATAATGATCAATGCCTTTGGTGAATTTGACATCAACCAAGCTGTAGCAGTTAGGTAGGAGGACAGGTGAAGAGGAGGTGGGATAGAGGGACTGGAAGAATGGAGGAGTTAATGTCCCACAAAGAGATCAAACACTGAAGAAAACAATGTGTACAAAGGCAAGGGATCAAAAGTCAAGAGATCATGTGTTGCTTCTGACAGACAGTGAGTGCAAGACTGAGTGAGACTGAATGAATGTATGAGACAGAGAGAGACAGAGAAAGAGAGACAGAGAGACAGGCAGACAGACAGAGACAGACTGAGAAAGACAGACAGACATAGAAAGAAAAGAGAGAGAGAGAGAGAGAGAGAGAGAGAGAGAGAGAGAGAGAGAGAATAACAATAATTTCTTTAATTTTTACAACAATAAAAGCATTGTCTCCACCTTTTTTCATACTAATTTGCTCTTACTATTCTTCTCAACAAGATCTAAATGACACAATGCATATATCAAAATATGGTTATGTGTGTACTAAGAGAAACAACCACCATCACCAACAAACAAGCACCAATACCATCAGTGACCTATGCCACACACACACACACACACACACACACATTTATATATGCACATATACACACAAACAAAAAAACCGGCAAGAAAAAAAAAAAAAAGCAATGCAGTCTTTAATGGCATTTGAAAATTAAAATGGAAGAAGGTAATGGGCACAACAGAATTCAAAGAAAGAACAAGGAGAATATTACACACCACACATGTAATTATAGCTAATGCTAAACATATAAATGAGGAAGAAAAAAAAAAATCAAACTATTCTCCCTTGCATAGGTCTTTATACACATAATAGTCCAAATACTGACTTGGAAGCATGCTGGTTATTCACTAAAGTACCATACGTATTCCAATGTGTACTTTAAAAGCTGTTTTGAATGTGCACAAAATAAAGTATACATAGCTAGATATTTGCGGCTGCATGGTTATGTGGCTATTTATTTGAATGAAAATCATTTATTTCATAATGTTTCTTTGAAACAAATGAGCCCAAATGGGCAAAGAAATATAACAATCTAAAATCCACCCTGAATAATGAATATAGAATGGAATGTACAAAGAGGCATGTAAAAAGAATACATATATGAAACCACACATGTCCATCCCCCATCCATCTTTCTTCCACCCTACCCCATCTTGCATGCACACACACACACACACACACACAGAGATCATAAATGCATACAGATGAGCATGAGTAGGCAACAGCACATAATGCTATTCAAATTCAAGTTAGGGAAGTTGACATAATTAAGTATCTTACAAATATCCTTAAAAGAGGGACAGTTTAGCCATTGTTATGACATTTACTGGGAGGGAGTTTCACAGGCATGCTCCTGATAATTGCAAACTGATTTTGAAGTTATCAATAACTCCTGGTTTGACCCAGAATCTTCAGGTCTGATTATGTGAACAGTTAGGATAAATATGACAGGAGCTTATTTTCTCAACATCTTACACATTAGTATGCCTTTGCTAAATCTTGACTCTTCCAAAAGAGGTAGGATTTCACAAGTTTTCCACATTTTGTTTTGTTGACAGACGCTGGTCAGGTAAAATCAGTCTAGACTCTCTACAGTTCTGGGAGACTGATCTTTTCAGATGTACACCAGCTCAATCATCCCATATTGCAGAAGCATGAACAATTTGAGATCTTATGTGGGCACTGTAGAATAATTTATGGTATCTTGTGTCAGTGAAGTAATTACATTTCTTTAAAATGAATCAGAAACAATCATCTGAACACTGATATCACCACCATAGTTTATCTTGCAGACGCTGCACTGATGTTAACTTGCCATAGTTTGTCTTGCAGAACTTGCACTAATGCTAACTTCTGTCTACTTCTCTGGAAACCTCCAAAGACAAATATGTTGTATGACCAGCACCAAAATGTCTTTTTGTCAGATCCTGGCCCTCTATGAACACTCCAGCAGCACAGTACTCCTCAACAGCTAGCAGGGCCAGTTCTTCCCAACCACAGGCGGAGTCAGGCAAGGGTGCCTACTATCTCCTGTACTTTTTAACATCTTTCTGGAGAGAATCATGCAAGAGACCCCCGAAGAACATCACACCTCCATCAGCATCGGCGGCAGGCCAGTCTGCAAATCTTCGTTTTGCAGACAACATCGACCTCATGGGGGACAGCAACACCGAGCTCCAGGATTTGACAGGCTTGTCACAAGAGCAAGTGTCCACGGCATGGAGGTCAACACAGAGAAGTCAAAGGTCATGGTCAACAGCCCGACTAACAGCAGTGCCAACATGACCATGAATGGTGAGCCCCTGGAAGAAGTGACCAGCTTCAGATACTTGGGAGCAACCCTGTCGAAAGATGGCACCTGCACAGCAGAAATCCTAATCAGGATCAACTCCGCATCGGCAGCGATGGCCAGACTGAACATGGTATGGAAGAGCAACATCAAATTCCACACAAAATTCCGGCTCTCTACAAGTCAAAAGCGGTCTCCATCCTGCTATATGGCCGCGAGACATGGACACTGATGGCCGAAACAGAAAGAAGAATCCAGGCGTCTGAGACCAGGTGCCTGAGGAAACTACTCCATATCTCCTACAAAGAACACAAGACCAATGATTATGTGAGGAAACTGGCCACCAACCTAGTTGGACCCTATGAACCACTTCTGGCAACCGTCAAACGACGGAAGATGGCATGGTTTGGCCACATCATTCATCACAACACCCTCTCCAAAACCATCCTTCAAAGTACCGTTAAAGAAGGGCACAGACGAGGACGGCAGAGAAAGAGTTGGTCAGAAAATATGAAGGACTGGACCAAAATGACCATGCCAGATCTCCTCACGACAGCTACAAACAGAAGAGCCTGGAGAGAAATGGCAGCTGCCTCATCACATCCCCCAATGACCCCAGCGGTCAGGGGAATGACTGACTGACTGATGGAAGAAAAGATCTAGCACCTTCAAAGGAAAATTCCTTGGACTCTTCAGACAATTCATTGATGATTGTGCAGGACCCACATCCAGTTCAAAATCTGACCCACAGTTCATAACATTTGTTTCCAATTTTCACCCAGCTCTTTGCTTCACCTATAAGATTTCGGACACCTCTGTTTCGTTTTTGGATATCCAACTGTCCATCTCAGCTGACTCACTACACCTAGCACCTGTTAACTTCTGTTTTTCCAAGTTCACAGATTCTCATTCTAACCTATTGTATTCATCTAGATATCCACATGCTGCAAAAGACAATATTCCCTTCCAATTCCTACGTCTCTGGTACCAATGCAGTGATGACCAGGACTTTGACGTAAAGACACTGGAAATTGCATCCTTTCTACAGATACATGGTTATCTAGATGCCATTGTTCAAGTGGCTCTTGTCTGAGCAAAACTCTCTCTCCTGGTCAGAAGTTTTGATGTCCAAAGCCGGTGCAGACAACAAAGATCGTTTTCCCTTGATACTTATTTACCACCCCCATAATATTCCTGTCAAAATCACCCTCGTATGCCATTTCGAAATCTTACAATCTGATCCAAAGCTGAAATCTATCTTTCCCAAACCTCCGCTCATCACCAACAAGTGAGACAAAAACATTTGCGACTACCTGGTACGAACTACCTTCAGTGCAGCACCAACTCCTCAGCCAGAAACTACCCATGCCATCAATCGGGATGTAAAACCTTCCAACATCCAATATCCAAAGCATTACTGGCCCCAAGGGAAAATTCAATATTCAATACTGTTTCACTTGCCAGTCCACCAACTTGGTGTTTGTGCTAAGATGCAGTCTCTGCTCTCAAAGTTGTACGTTGGGAAGACATACTGCACCCTCAATGAATACTTTGTGGAGCACCTCAGAGCGATCCAAAATACCATCTCCACCATCCAGGAATGCATACACATAGACACACATGCACCTGTTGACAATCCATATAGAACTATTCTAATGAGTTTCTAAACCCCCCCCCCCCCCCCCCATGTTTTTTTCCCCTTTTACACACCCTCAAGCACTCACTTCCTAGCATAACATGCCTCCTCTATCACTCTCCTTCTTTTTCTCTATTTCTATTTTGGTTTGCCTCTTACCTCTATCTGCCTTCACTTTTCCCTTTATCCATTACACACAAATGCATGCACACACATACACACACCACACCTTTAAACACATATTTGTCCGTTCACATATATGTTTGTACAAGTCATTTTCTACACATATTCATTTGTCTTTCATTTGATGTCATAAGTCCTGAAGACGGTCTATGATTGAAATGCGAACAATTTCTTTTCCTTTTCTATTTCAAATCTTCAAAACAACCTCAAAGAAAGTTCTTATTTGTTAAAAAGAAGATCAGCCATCTAGAATAATTTCTATTCATCATAACAAATCCAACTGCCCCCCCAAAAATGTCAAACTGATGACTTTGCACAAAGCGAAACTATTTTGCACCTGAAAAAGATAAACCATAGTAATCCAACTACAGAATTATGAAAGCATGTCCATGCTCAATGATGTCCAGGGAGGGAAGGAGGGAGGGAGGGGGGGGGAGAGAGAGAGAGAGAGAGAGAGAGAGAGAGTATGGCTTCCTTTGAGGAAAAAAACAAAAATCCCTAAAAATTCTAAGGAAACCCCTGCAAGCATGCTCTCCCTTCCCCGCCAAAAATTAAGTGACAATTGGTTTCTAACTGGTGTGATCTGATCAAATCTGACCATCCAGTGTTACTCTATCCACTTTTAGGTCAAGCCACAACCAGGGTCATCAAAGTGTGTGATGTTACCTGTCTTCAATCAGGTCGAAAAAATGGTAATGAGAATGCCTTCAGTAGTTTGAGTGTCCTCTTACTGTGAAACTAACAAACAGTAGTTTTGTGTCATATTGCTGTGAGAATGCCTTCAGTAGTTTTAACCCTTATGCCACCGAAAGGTGACCAGCTAGGTCTACCTAACTCCCGATACTCTCACGATGCAAGTTCATGAGACAGAAAGCTAGCAATAAACGTCAGAGTTGGGAATGGTCTGGCCCATGCTCACAGCCATTTGCTTTGTCAGAACACTGTTCAGTTAAGTGTTTTTATCGACTTTATTCTGATTGTTTTTTCCATTCACTATGATATCACAACCAAGCACTTTATGTACTCGACCTTGCTGTACATTTACCACAGATCGAGTGCTGGAAATATTGAATAGATGGTCAGTTGTACCTGATTCAGAAGAAGACCCAGATAGTCACGAGGAAACATATGATAGTGAGGGCTTGACCGAATTATTGCAATGTGAGGCGTTGGACCGTGGCCAAGTGATTGGGAGAGACGAGCTGACGAGAGATCAGACTAGATGCCGGTTCACCGCATGTGCCTAGTGTTTTGGCATTGAGCCAGCCAGCAGTGACTGACTGTTGACTGACTATGTGAGGAAACGACCTAAGACTTGAGGCAACGAACTTCATATACAAGCTGTGGGTCGACACTTGCTGGTCGAGGTTGAAGGGGGTGTGGCTGACTGACACGTGTCAGAGGTGAGCAGCAATGATGTGTTTGAGTGGGATTTATGTTCAGCTGGAATGGCTCTCAAGGGTTCAGAGACCACAGGCACATGAATGACTTTTGTTTTCATAAAAAAATATTGCTTTAAACAGTGAGAGTGAAAGGGATGTATGTGTGTGTGTGTGTGTGTGTGTGTGTGTGTGTGTGTTGTGTGTGAGTTTGTTCCCTTTTTCTTTCTCACATGTGTACCAGTTAGGCATGAGAATGCGTGTGACCAGCCGCAGTGGCGAAGTGGTTGGCGCGGCGGACTCCCGGCTGGGAGGTCGTGGGTTCTAACCCCATCACAGTCATGTGGGTTTTTTCTGCCCTGACCGGCTCCTACCCAGAGTTGAGTTTGCTGCAGACTCAGTTGGGAAGACTGGGACCACACAGTCGAGTTTCATCCACTTAATGGATGCGTTTTTGAGAGTGTTTTCTCAAATTTCCTGACCAACACTGCAGGTGCCTGTATCTCTCGGGCCTGGTTGACGCCGGGATATATTTTGAAAGGAAGCGTAGAGTACAGCCCTGTCATGTAGTCTCAGACCAAAATGGAAATCCGTAGCATCATCTTAATCATCCTCATTCTCATCGATCAGCATTAAAAAAAAAAAAAAAGTCTCAAGTTCTGTGGCCCTTCATGCCCTGCTCTCATGGTGACCTCAAATCCAATGTCCTCTCCACGTCTGTGGCCTTGGTTTGGTTCCGTCGGGGTCACCGGTATCGGCGAGTCCATGGAGGCTGTCACTGGACGGACGTGGGTGGCGCCCTCTGGAGGGTGAGCTCACTCACGCCGGCTCTGCGACTAAGCAATTATTGTCATCAGTAGGGGCTTAGTAGGTGGTGTCCTGCGTATGTAAGATCAGAACAGGCGCCACTGAACACCACCGAAGTGACTTGGCAGCAATGCAGTGTCTCCTCTAGTGGGTTGCTTCCTGACGACTTGACACTGGTCTCTGTGGATTGCCGGTGTCGGGGCTGTGGCGGGGCCGACTGGGCTGTGGCTGTGGACGGGGTGTCGGAATGAGCGGTGTGGTTACACTGCCTCTGAGGTGACGAAGAGGTTGGGACAGCAAAAAAAAAAAGAAAAAAAAAAAAAAGAATATGTGTGTGTGTGTGTGTGTGTGTGTGTGTGTGTGTGCGCGCGCGCGCGCGCGTGTGTTTATGTGTGTGTGTTCCTTGCTATTGGAGAAGTGGATTTATGGCTGTCTTCCATTTTTCTGTTGGATATACCATACTTTCTGTGAGTGGAGTATTTTTCCTCCCTTGTTGAGAGTTTTGTTGGCATGCTTCTTTCATTTTTTACGTTGAAAAGAAACATAACATTTATTTTTTTTATTTTGCTTTTTTTTGCACTTGAAATCACTCAAAATTTGAAATTGTTGTTGACTACCATTACTAACATGTTATAATATAATAAAAGTACAATGTAGCTCCTCCATTTTAAAAAAAAATACCAAGAGAATTATTTGTTTAGTTCCAAAGGGTTAAGTGTCTTCTTACTATGAAACTAACAAACAGTAATTTTTGTATCATCTTGCCAAGAGACAAGCAAACAAAACAATTCTGGTGAAAACACTGCCTCCTCAGTGGAGGTAAAAATAAAGTGGACTCCTCATTCACTAAAATACTTAATTTTTCATATACCTTTCTTGGATATTTCATTCTCACAATGTTTATCTTGAATTTGGTCTGAGGGTGAATCATGACATCTGGGAAAGGAAATTATCCAATGTAATCCACGAGAGAAAGATGAATCAAGTTAACACAGAAAGAATGGGAGTGAAAAGCATGATACTGTAAATACCAAAGTGATCTGACATATGTATCACAGTCACTCACACATATAGATACACATACTCACCTGTATGCACATACCTAGACATGTGCGCACATGCGCATGCACACACACACATACACACACACACACACACACACACACACACACACACACACACACACACACAGCACTGTAATAAACGTAAATAATATATGAAAAAGTAAGAAAACAAAGACCAGAAGAAAGCAGACAAACCTGATTGTATTAGCCTGTGCAGTGACTTCACCATTTGCCTCTGACACTTTTGTACTAGTCGGATTATCTTGTCCATCCATTATTTCCTAGAGCAACAAAAACAATGAGCAAATGAACAACATACTGTGTAAACCACATGTGAATTACCAGACATTATGAAATATGTACTGAGTTCTAAAATGTTTGCATTAATGGAACTGTGAAACTTGATGATTCGGTTTAAAAGATCAAAAGGTTTCCTGAACTCTGAAAAAAGTCCTGACATTTGTAAATGATCCTTAAAACTAAAAATCCATGAATCATGCATTCATCATAATGCTGAGTGACAAGAATGATCAAATCAGATTTGGGATTTAAAATTGATGATGTGAGAGAGGGGGGGGTGGGGGGGGGGGGGGGGGGGGGGGGGGGGGGGGGATTTTTTTTTAATGCTCATCAGGTGATTTGGAAAGGAAACGATTTTGGCATTTTTTTTTATACTTGAAGGATGACATCAGCTTGAATGCATAAATCACACACACACACACACACACACACACACACACACACACACACACACAAAGCTTGCGTGTGTGTGTGTGTGTGTGTGTGTGTGTGTGTGTGTGTGTGTGTGTGTGTGTGTGAGGAGGGGAGTGTGTGTTTTGACAGACAGACAGACAGACAGAATTTTTGTCCATAACATTTTTTTAGCATTAAAGACATAAGGCTATATGCATAATTTGTTATGAATTTCATACAATCTGCACACATACTGAACAGGTGCAATCCAATAGGCACAACTGTACAATGTATAGAAAATACACAATCTGCAAGTATGCAATAAGCATGCGCTTCAACACATATGTCCCCCCTTCACCCCTTCCCTGTTCCTTGTGTGTGTGTGTGTGTGTATGTGTGTGTGTGTGTGTGTGTGTGTGAGAGAGAGAGAGAGAGAGAGAGAGAGAGAGAGAGAGAGAGAGAGAGAGAGAGAGAGAGAGAATCACTGATTCTCATCAAAATGATTAAGAAATCTTTTTGGCAAATGCTTTACAGTGTAACGACTCTTCACAACAACTCTCAGTCTTTATGTCAACAGCTACTTCTGCCACTGTCGTCAGGTCTCTGGTCATCTTCTCTCAAGAAATCGAGAACTGTTTCATAAGGTCACTGGTAGATGTGCCAACAAAACCCTAGTCTAACCTTTATGTCCAGGACTCTGGCTTGGATGACTGGTTATTTCAAACTGCTGCAAAGACTGCTGTCTCTCTCAGTCTGAACTGTGCTTCCTCCGTTCTGTTTTCTTTAGGCACGGTGGATTAATGCAGAATGATTGGTTTTGACAAACGTGAGCAAACTAGTATCTCCAGTCACATACTACTCTCTCAGGTGTTGTTGTTGTTGTTGTTTTCCATTCTGGGAGATCTGTTGTGCATCCCAATGACCTACACCATCCAGTTAACACTATTTCTGTCAAGCACATAAAAAGTTTAACATTTCTCAAACGTGCCTACATCATACAATGTTCAGCTTTGGCTAACATGTCTTGGTCTTATTTTCTGAGCTTCTGGGGTGTGTTTACTGACTGGTCTGTTATTTAAAGACCATAAAAGAGAAGCAACATTTTGTCTCTTAACCAAATATGAATGAGAAAAAACAACAAAGGCAAATTCAGGGTACTTGTGAAAATGTTGGGGATTAGTTAAGTGGCTTCTTCAAGTGTTCAAACTTTAATACCACAGGTGTGGGTAGCCCAAGTTAGATGTTGAATATGAAAATTAACTGGGGAGTAATTCACATATATCCACAGCAGTACTGACAAGCAGACATCAGTCAAGTGTTCTTAGAACTGGAATGAGTTTTACCTCGTCTAGCAGCTATTCACTGGGTTCTTCAGTGGAACTTAAAAGTGTGGACAAGACAGACATGGGACTGAAGCAGGACAATTAAAGCTGGGCATTGGGCATCTCAGTCCAGTTACCGTCTGCTTGCATGCAGTTCTTGAGGACCATTCAGGGTTACTGAACCTAAAGAGTGAACACCTGATAGGTTTCAAAATATAAGATGGGTTTGCTTGTCGGTGATGGGTCAAAGTAAATACTTGTGGTATTAGATCTGACTTACAGAGAAACCTGAGCCATTGGCACAATGGACACCACGGGAGCATAGAGTTAAAATAAAGTATTAAGCATTAAGTACAAGGTACCCAACTTCTTCTTGTGCGTGTGTAAGTGTACACTAGTGATTCCACTGGCTGAACCAAAATAATTCAGGGACTCCTTGGTCAGATTTTCGCAACTATTATTTTAAGTCTTCTGACGTGTGTGTACGTGACAAGTGATTCCAAGCCATTCAGTTTTGTCATTGTTTGACAAGCAGTTTGAAGGTACTTGACAGACCAGTAGTGTTGACTCACTTGTGGAGACTGAAATCATCCCGTTTCACTAAGATTCAGAAGAATACAGTAAGGTAGAGTCAAGACAGGAAGATTCTGTGTATCTAAGAGGTCTGCAGTAATCTCATGAGATGATGACAACCCAGAGTCCAGGCGACTTGATGAGAATTGTCTACCTGGGTAAAAGATGGAAGGTATCAAGGCACACAGACCTGTTGTGGCTAGACAAGGAGCTTTCAGCCAACTAGGGAGTCTGCAGCGATGAAAGACCTGTGGAAAAGGCCGAAGGGGACCCCTTCAGTGGAGAGTGAGAAATGCAGCGGAGGAGTCCAGGGGATTTGATTTGAGGGTACAGCTGCAGCTACATTACCAGAATCTCACAAACAGAATTCAGCCAAGGTAAGGTAAGGTAATGTTGCTATAGTCCAGCCCAACCGCAAAGGGCCATATCAGGGCTGTTACCATGTTAAAATCAACTCTTAAGTCATCAAAAACAAAAACAACAACAAAAAAAACCCACCATTCACACATTTTTAAAAAAATACACCTTCTAAAAATGCACCAGAAACTTCATTAAAAATCTTACCTCCATAAAATTTGAGATTAGATAAAAATGTTAATCTCTTTTAGAAAGTGAGATATCATGTCAGGTGGGGCATCTCTGAACAAAGTTTTCATGGAGTCTGCTGTAAGTGTTTATGTCTCACATTGTGCAAGTCCCAACATTCTAAAAGGATAGTTCTCACTGTAAATAAATCTGGAGGACTAAGGAACAGTGTTGTCACTGGGAGGACACCTGACTTATTTAGACTGATGAAAGAGCAAAACAGTTCTGCAATGGGAAACAATTGGCAAGTTGCGAATGTTTATAGCTTTCTTTTGTTTCTATACATGTATAACTCGATAGAATAATGGTATGTTGTCTTTCTCTGATAATTAAGAATAATCAAATTATAGGAGATGCAATCACTGGATTCTCTGGATGCTATCAATGTTTTGCATAATACAAATGATTGTGTAGTTAGGGATAGGTGGGCCCAGAGTCAAGTTTTAAACAGAATTTCAATTTTTAAATATTATTAATGTTTCATCATCTTTGTGAGGGCCCAGCGTGAGTGACAGACTATATGTGCCTATGCAACAGTACAATTTGTTTGTGGACAGTGTGAGTGTTTCTGTCCACATCCCCATGCATCCCTGGGAATCCATCCAAAAGCTTAATGTTGTCAACCTAAATTTGGCATTATCTAGTTAGTGCCAATTATCTGTAACAAAACAAAGATGTTTTTCAGAATGGTAGATACTTTTGTACGAGAAAAACAAACACTATTTTCCTTTGCATACCTGAATAATAATATAATTATAATAATAATATATCATTTGTATCATATCATGTGACAGGTCAATAATAGTCAACTATGACGGCTGACCTACAAATCTGAAGATTGAAGATTCCAGTCATGTAGAGAGGGACAAATGAGACTGTCTTTAAATTTTACAATGACATTTGTTTAAGAGAGAGAGAGAGAGAGAGAGAGAGAGAGACTCACCTTCCTTCCATCTTTCAAACAAAATAGAGAAATACTGTAAAACGATTAAGATAAAAAATGAGAAAAAGAAACTGAAATTTAAACAAAATTACATTAATCTACTTATTAAGATTGACAGCTCCAAACTCTGAAAACACTTTTTTTTTTCCTGACAAAACTCATATGAACTCTTTAAGTAGGCACATTTATAATCACTGATCTGAAAACTGCACTCAGCCATGGTAATGAGCACACAAGGCACACAAAATCCTTGCTGGGTTGCCTTTTCATTTAAATGTCTTCTGCTGTTCTCACCCAGGAAAGCTGTGACACACTTTTCAAATCCTTCCCACTCATGCACACATGTCCCCCCCCCCCCCCCCCCCCTCCACACACACACACACACACACACACACACACACACACACACACACTGTCTACCTCTTCTCACCTTTGAAAACCAATACAGCAGACATGCCTGGCAGCTAGCTGAAACAGGATCTTGCACAGTGCCGTTTCATTCCCAAGTCAAGCCACAGGGAGGAGACACCTGTTCATACAGTGATAACCTTCACCTGGAGTTCAGTTTTGTGATAGGGAAAAGACACATCAACAGCCTACAAACCTTAGGATCTGTGATAAACAGCTACTTCCGTATAACCTGTACCATTAAGTTTGCTGGATATATACGACAGCAAGCAAGTCACAGTGAATCTCTTCAAGTAAGTGAAATAACTTCCTGCTCAACATTCAGAGTCCACTCTCTTGGCAAGAATATAAATGTAATGCTAACTGCATGGAAGAAATGAGAATGGTTAGGGGAGGGGTAAGCTGTGAGATGATATGGGAGAATGTTCTACTAACTGTCGTCATATTTTAACATGACATCTGCAAATCCACCAACACGCAGCTTGGGGAAATAGCGTCTACATGTCACTTCTTAACAGTCCAAATTACTGCTTTAGTCTTAGCAAGACTAAATCAATGTAAGTCTTTATGCCAGAAATCCTCAGAACCTCTTCAATAACTCCAGAACTCTGCTACATGCCTTGTCTGTAATACCATGAAAACAGACCACACACTTTTCCTTCAGTCCCTTTATGGTTCCTCTTTGCCCGCATTCCAGTACAAGATCTGTACATTATGCTTTTTACATTATGCTTCGATGCCTGAAAGTCAGCCCTAAACATCTTACCGATTTAACCAGCCCTTACAAAATACACCAGCAGCTTTGTTCATCCTTTGATCTATGGATTCTGAAAGTCCCAAGACTCAGTTCAGAATCTTCAGAGATGAATCTCCCCCTAAGCTTCCTCCCACTACCATTATAGAACGCCCTCCCCCCCCCCCCCCCCCCCCTCCCCCATCATACTGAATAGACTTTAATTCATAGACAATAATGCTACAGCACTTTATTCCTTTGACACTGCCTGTGAATGCTATTCCATTCAAAAATTCTGTTTGACCTTCCACTCCCTGGACCACTCACTGATGCTAAACAAAACATCAATAATGCAACATAAACAGAGTCAATTGCTAGTAAGGTAAGGTAAGGTAAGGTAAGGTAAGGTGAGGTAAGGTGAGGTGAGGGTAAGGTGAGGTGAGGTGAGGTAAGGTAAGGCAAGGTAAGGCAAGGTAAGGTAAGGTAAGGTAAGGTAAGGTAAGGTGAGGTAAGGTTGCTTATAGCCCAGGCGACCGCAAAGGGCCATATCAGGGCTGTCACTGCACTGAAGTCAACTCACAAGTCATTTCTTCAAACATCCATTTAAAATACACCTTCTAAAAACACACCCGAAATTTTGTTAAAAATGTTTCTACTGTAAAATCTCAGATCAGATAAAAAATGTTAGTCTCTCTCAGAAACTCTTGATCCCAAGATCACATCAAGTGGAACATCCCTGAACAAGGTTTTCATGGAGTCTGCTGTAAAATGTTTATGGTTCACATCATGCAAGTCCCAACACTAAAGAATATATTTCACTGTGATTGGTACATGACATGGAATGCACCACTGAGCTTCTTCACTCTTTAAAAGGTACGAATGATTAAGAAATGTGTAGCCGGCATAAAATAGTTTCTTCCTTACGACCAGCAGAGGTAGATGGGAGGAACTTTTTTAACGTGTGGACAGATCTGGAAAAGTTATCCATCTGTGTATTCCAGGCCTCCTGTCACTCATCTCTGACATAATTATTAACTTTCAGCTTCAAATCTGAGTAGGGGATAGATATGTTGGATAGTTTCCTTGTTGTGGCATTCTTGCCCAACAATCAGCCATTTGATTTCCCCAAATGCCCACATGACCAGGAAACCCAAGCAAGAACAATGTTTTGACCTGCTTTCAAAGAGGTAAAAAGTTAAAGAAAGTTCAGAAGTTCAGGATGATGGAGGATGTTCAGACCTTTTTGCGGAAGATGTTTCAAAAGTTTATAATGGATTTCATCTATACCAGGAGAGGAATCGCTGCAAGAAAGTATGGTGGATTTCACTTCATTTAAAATGTAAGGAAGATTGTATTCTTCCATTTTGTCCGATGAAAAACTGCGGGGCGATTTTTCTTTGAGGGCTTTGTTTTTGACAAAACAGGCTGATTTGTTAGAAGAAGTGGAATTTGTTTGAATAATTGAAGCAAGCTCAAACAGTAAAACAAGGTCCTGTCTGGTGACAGATATATGGAGATAGATGCAAACTATAGATAGTTCTTGTTTTATGGAGAGTAACCCAAGCTGCTACTGCCTGAAGTAGAGTCTGCAGAGCAAATGGGCTGTACAGAACACAGTTGTGAATGAGCAAGGCTACCCCACCAGTAATGCCATGTTCAGCAGATTGTGCAGATTGATCCCGGAAGCTTTTACCAGACAGACAGAAAGTTTTTTTTGCCTCTAAAAGTTTTTCTTGCAGTGAAGTTCCTCATAATTGAAATACAGTCCCCTGATGTTCAACTGCAAAAATGTTTCCATTTTGGATAAGGACTCTTTTCGTCCATTTTAATGTCGTCTTCATCATACAAAACTTCAAACACACTCTGCAGTTTGAATTCAGATTTTTTTTTTTCAATCTCTCTGGTGGCAGAGATAATTTCTTCCTCTCTGGAGGGGAGGAACCCAGTGACCTTTGTGGCACTGGTGGAAGCTTTCTTATACACTCCACCAAAGTCACTTTGTTTAGTGCCACTGTCAGGACACCTCCCTTAGGAGGTGGCCTCGGCTTAGGGGCCGTCTTGGGGCGAACTCCTTGTTGAGCAGCCTGCAGAGCTGCAGGTTTAGTGGTAGCACTGGAAGTGCATCCTTTGGTGGGTTTAAGGCCCCCACTAATGGCCATTTTCCTCTGCAATGTATCCAAAGCCAGAAGACACTTCAGCAGCTCAAGACCACATGGGTTTATCTGTACACTGGCTTCCACCTGAGCTGCCTTAAGTGGTTTTCTCTATTAACAACAGTTGAAAAAAGGAATACGGTACCCTTCTGTTCCTGCACCAACTGTTTAGCTTTGAAGAATGATTTTTTTTTTTTTTTTCGGTTTTAACAAGCTGAAGTTCACTTTCATCTTGCCAAACAGGGCAGTCTTTTGAAGAAGAAGGGTGTCACCATCACAGTTCACACATTTCACTGATTCACATCCACCCTCATAAACTGCTTTGCTGCAGGTGGCACACACCTCCTCTCCCAGGCATTTTCCACGATGTGATCGAATCTTTGACACCTAAAGCACCTCAGCAGGGATGATGCATACTGGGCTACTTTCACTCTCAGGTATCCCACCTTTATGGATTCTGGAAGAGTCAGTTTGCAAAGGTGAGGAACAGAGTACTGGTCGGTTTTCTCTATGCACTTGCAGAAAGTCACCCTCCTAACTCCTCTACAACTCCCTGAACAGCGAACCGAGCCTTTATCTCTCCTTCAGATATCCCACACAACTCTTGGCATCGAATGATATACTTTGAAGAGTTAAGAATTTTGTGAAGGACACACAGACTGGATAACCACAAGACATGCTGACTTTAGTAAGCTAAGTGGACTTTTTGGTCAACCTACATGAGCAGGGAACCATCGCACAGCCTCTAGACTGATTTCAGCTCTGTGCCTGCAAGACCTTTCAGCCCCTTTGCAATAGCAAAGGTACTCGCTTGGTTATCAGTCCTTCGTCATCCACCGACTGGATCACCAACCAAGAAGGCCAAACACCTAGTATCTTCTGGACTTCTGTGTCTGAGTCTGAGTCTGTATCCCTCAAAGGGCTGGAACCCGGTTTTCTTCTCTTTCCAGTTTTAGTGGTTTTTGTGGCCATGAAGGGGTTTTAAAATACTGGCAGAAATAAACAGTCAGCCCAAGAGAGCTGCCATGCTGGGGAATGGACAACGGATGGCCATGGTATGATATCTCTCTGTGTGGTACCATCCCGCATGAACACTAGACAGTGCATTTTCACAACTGAATTGGGATCAGCCGCTCTCAGCTGTAGCTTGGGCTTCCTGCTGCTGACAGCAGCAACTCAAGTATCAGTGATTCAACGCCTTCTTCCTTGCACTGAACTCTGAAGCGTTCAAAGCTAAGTGAATTTTCGTTGTTCTATTTGTTTGTGTCTTACCTGAAGAAGACCTAAGAGGTCGAAACGCACAGTCTTTTGTCTTGTGACTCGTTTGTCAACGTTTCTCTGGGCAGTTCGCTAACATTTATTTAAGATTTGTTTAGATTCCCCCTGCAGTCGTCTCACTTTGCAACTAGATCAAGTATCAGGGGAAAAAAAAATGTGGAAAAGAAGACTTGAAGGGGAGACGAAGAGAGAAAAGATCCATTAAGAAAGGCAGAAGATAGAAGACGAAAAAGGTGGGTTACTATTTGTCAGAGCCCTCACTCTTAACCTTTCAGACATTGGAGGTCCTACCAGGGGCATCAACTCCCACCATGTATTGCTTAGGCCAGTCAGCAATTTTGCTATACTGGCCTAGAAGCGTTAACAAGGAACTAACTATCTAGTTAAGTATCGATGCCCCCATCAGCAAAGTCTAAAGGATCAATGGACCATGCAAGCCCTCTGACCATGGCAAGGTTGCAACCTTCGATGGGGGGTCAACTGCTATAATAGTGTCAACTGCTAATATTATACACAAGCAGGTATAAACAGTAATATGAAATATGAATAGGTACAGGCATGCACTAATACAACATACAAACAGGCATATATCAAGAACAGGCATATCTCAAGCCTATTCCAACTGTGTGCAAGAAACAATCACTGCACACCAAGACAAAAGGCATGAGCCCCAAATGTACATCAACATTAGTTATCCTTGCCTACCTGGCCATGACCATCTTAGCTATTGCATTTCCTTCTCCTGACAAAGACAAAATCCTTTTTAGTTTCAGATTTCTTTAAGTTTTATACACCTATATTTTCAAGCACATATATCTGTTATGTGTACACATGTGTGAGGAAGTGAATGAGTTTACACATGGGTGTGCACATCTGAGTGTATGTGCGTACAAGTGCATGAATATCAAGGTTTGTCTGTGTATGTACACCAACGTTCATGAAAAAAGGAATAACAACAGTCTCTCTCTCTCTCTCTCTCTCCCTCTTTTGTGTGTAAGTCTGTAAATGTGTTTCTGTGTATGTTTGTGCATACAAACTTAAGTCTGTACAATTGTTCGCGGGTACATGTGTGTGTGTGTGTGTGTGTGTGTGTGTGTGTGTGTGTGAGGGGGAGAGAGAGAGAGGGAGAGAGAGAGGGAGGAGGGATTCCTATTTTGATGGAGATGATTTATTCACATTTACAGGACTGGTTCCCATAAGTGCTTTTCTGTGTGAATAACAGTTTAGACATACTGTAAAGTTGTGCTTGACGTCCTTTATGCTGTTCTTAACTTGTCTCTATGTCCGTATAATAAAAGCTCCAAATACACATTTTTCTGTTCAAAATTCCCTTCCTTCAATGATTTTCCCTTTTTGGAACATGATCCTCATTTCATTGACATTTGTTTTTAGTATCTTTATCTCAGTTACATTTATCTCCCAATGAAGTCCCCCCTTTCCCATGAAAATTCCCCTCCTGACAGAAATTCTCTTCAAATGAAGATTCTCTCCTGGCAGAGATTCACTCAAATGAAGATTTTCTCTCTACAGAGATTCTTTCCAAATGAAGATTCTCTCCCTACAGAGATTCACTCCAATTGAAGATTCTCTCCCTAGCTGGATTTTCTCCATATGAAGATTTTTCTCGCAGTGAAGATTCTCTCCACATACAGACTTCCTAATGAAGACTCCCTCCGAACAAAGATCTAATTCTCTCCCCAAAAAGATTCTCTCCTAGTTGGCTTCTTCCAAATTCTCCTTTAAGATTCTCTCCCATGGAAGATTCTCTCCCAATAAGACTCCCTCCCAGTCAAGACTCTCTTCTAATGAAGACTCCTTCCTAATAAAGACTCCCTCCCAATAACCCCCCCCCCCCCCCCCCAAAAAAAAAACAAAAACAAAGAATCCTTCCTCAATGACTCTCACCAAATAAAGTTTCCTTCCCAAATGAAGACTCCCCAAAAAACTCCTTCAATAAAGACTCCCTCCCCATGAAAGCACCTTCCCAATAAAGACTCCTTCCTCATGTAGACCTCACTCCCTGATAAAAAATTTCTTCCCAGTAAAGCCCCCAACCACAATAAAGATTTTTTTTACCTTTACCTATCCCTTGACATCGTCTGTTGTTGTTGGGGCACCCCTGATGATCCGGCCATCACTCTCCTCCATCTGTCCCTGTCTTCCACCGCTCGCTGAGATTCAGCCAGGCTCATTCCAGTCCACTCTCAGATACTGTCTTCCCATCTCTTCTTTTGTCTTTCTCTGTTGCGGTGTCCTCTGACTGTTCATTGCAGAATTGTCTTTGCAAGGCCTGCTGAACGAGACACATGTCCATACCACTTTATTTTCCGCTTTTTGACAGCTGTGAGGTCTTTGTGGGGTCCAGTTGCCTGTTGAATTATTCTGTGGACTTCTTCATTTGTCACGTGGTCTGTGTAACTGGTGCCCAAGATCTTTCTGTAGCATCTCATTTCAGTTGCCAGAATTCTTCTTTGTAGCTCTGCTGTGAGTGTCTAAGTTTCACACACATATAGAAAAACTTGAGAAGGCAAGGGAACGCATTAGGTGGATCTTGGAGCGAAGATTGAGGTTTTTGTCTCTCCATATGGTTTTTAGTCTTGCCACTACAGCTGCTGTTTGTGCAATCCTTGCCACAATCTCAGGCTTTGAGCCTTCGTGAGATATGATGGATCCTAGTTTTTGAAGGCCTTCACAGTTTTCCAAGGTTGTTCCGCTGACTTTGGTCTCTGCCTTAATGCCTTTGGTACTGATGGTCATGAGCTTGGTCTTTTCAGCACTGATCTCCAAGCCGTATGCGGAAGCTGCTTTGTCAAGATATTCCACCAAGCTCATCACAGTTGATGAGCCCCCCATCCCCACTGAAGACTTCACCACCACGCCCATCCCAAATGAAATTCCTTCCCAAAGAGACACCTTTCCAATAAAGACTGACCCAGTGACAATCCCTCCCCCAAAGACTCCATCCCAGAAAAGACTCCCTCCCATTCCACCCCTCCAAATGACGACTCCCTCTCAATAGAGACACTTTCCCAATAGAGACTCCCTCCCAATGAAGACTCCCTTCCAATGAATACTACTTCCCAATGAAGACTCTCTCCCAATGAAGGTTCTCTCCTAATATAGACTCCTTCCCAATAGAGTCACTTTTCCCATAAAGACTCCCTTCCAATGAAGACTCCTTTCCAATGAAGACTCCTTCCCTATGAAGATTCCCTCCCTATGAAGACTCCCTCCCAATAAAGACTCCCTCCCAATGAAGACTCCCTCCCTATGAAGACTCCCTCCCAAAAAAGACTCCCTCCCAATAGAGACATTTTCAAATAACGACTACATCTAAATAAAGACTCCCTCCCAATAGAGACACTTTCCCAATGAAGACTCCCTCCCAATGAAGACTTCCTCCTAATGAAAACTCCCTCCCAATAGAGAAACTTTCCAAATAAAGACTCCCTCCCAATAAAGACTCCCTCCCAATAGAGACACTTTCACAAAAAAGACTCCCTCCCGATAAAGACTCCCTCCCAATAGAGACCCTTTCTGAAAAAAAAAAAGACTCCTTCTCAATGAAGACTCTCTCCCAATAAAGACACTTTCTCATCAAATCCCCCCCCCCCCCCCCCCCCCCCAATGAAGACTCCCTCCTATGATAGACTCCCTCCCAATATAGACATTTTCCCAATAAAGACTCACTCCCAGTGAAGACTTCCTCCCAGTGAAGACTCCCTCCTAACATAGAATCCCTCCCAATAGAGACACTTGCCAACAAAGGCTCCCTTCCAATGAAAACTCCTTCCCAAATAAGACTCCCGCCCAATAACCCCCCCCCCCCCCCCCCCCCCCCCCTTCCCCGCAACTCCTTCCCAATAAAGACACTTTCCCCACAAAAACTCCCTCTTTCAATGAAGACTCCCTCCCCTCCCATGAATACTCCCTTCCAATAAAGATTTCCTTCCGATGAAGATTCCCTTCCAATGAAAACTCTCTCCCAAAGAAGACTCCCTTCTAATGAAGAGACTCCCTCCAAAGGAAGATTCCCTAAAAGGAAGACTCCCTTCCAAGGAAGACTTCCTTCCAAGCAAGACTTCCTCCCAATCAAGACTCCCTCCCAAGGAAAATTCACTTCCAAGGAAGAACTCCCTTCCAATGAGGACTCACTTCCAATGGAACACTTTCCTCCAGGAAAGACTCCCTCCTAATATATACTCCCTTCCCAAAGAGTCCACTTCCCAATGAAGACTCCTTCCAATGAGGACTCCCTCCCAATGAGGACTCCCTCCCAAAAAAAGACTCCCTCCCAAAAAAAACTCCCTCCCGAATTTTTTCCTTGGGAGGGAGTCTTGATTGGGAGGAAGTCTTGCTTGGAAGGAAGTCTTCCTTGGAAGGGAGTCTTTCCTTTTTAGGGAATCTTCCTTTGGAGGGAGTCTTCATTATAAGGGAGTCTTCTTTGGAGAGAGTTTTCATGGAAGGGGAATCTTCATCGGAAGGAACTCTTTATTGGAAGGGAGTATTCATGGGAGGGGAGGGAGTCTTCATTGAAAGAGGGAGTTTTTGTGGGGAAAGTGTCTTTATTGGGAAGGAGTTGCGGGAGGGGGGGGGGGGGGGGGGGGGGGTTATTGGGCGGGAGTCTTATTTGGGAAGGAGTTTTCATTGGAAGGGAGCCTTTGTTGGCAAGTGTCTCTATTGGGAGGGATTCTATGTTAGGAGGGAGTCTTCACTGGAGTAAGTCTTCACTGGGAGTGAGTCCTTTATTGGGAAATGTCTATATTGGGAGGGAGTCTATCATAGGAGGGGGGGTCTTCATTGGGGGGGGGGGGGAGTCTTGATTGAGAAAGTGCCTTTATTGGGAGAGTCTTCATTGAGAGGAGTCTTTTTTTTTCAGAAAGGTCTCTATTGGAGGGAGTCTTTATCGGGAGGGAGTCTTTTTTGTGAAAGTGTCTCTATTGGGAGGGAGTCTTTATTGGGGAGGGAGTCTTTTATTTGGAAAGTTTCTCTATTGGGAGGGGAGTTTTCATTAGGAGGAAGTCTTCATGGGAGGGAGTCTTCATTGGGAAAGTGTCTCTATTGGGAGGGAGTCTTTATTTAGATGTAGTCGTTATTTTGAAAATGTCTCTATTTGGAGGGAGTCCTTTTTTGGGAGGGAGTCTTCATAGGGAGGGAGTCTTCATTGGGAGGGAGTCTTCATTGGGAGGGAGGGAGGGAATCTTCATAGGGAAGGAGTCTTCATTGGAAGGAGTCTTCATTTGGAAGGGAGTCTTTTATGGGAAAAGTGACTCTATTGGGAAGGAGTCTATATTAGGAGAGAACTTCATTGGGAGAGAGAGTCCTTCATTGGGAAGTAGTATTCATTGGAAGGGAGTCTTCATTGGGAGGGAGTCTCTATTGGAAAGTGTCTCTATTGAGAGGGAGTCGTCATTTGGGGGGTGGAATGGGAGGGAGTCTTTTCTGGGATGGAGTCTTTGGGGAGGGATTGTCACTGGGTCAGTCTTTATTGGAAAGGTGTCTTTTGGGAAGGAATTTTCATTTGGGGATGGGCGTGGTGGTGAAGTCTTCAGTGGGGATGGGGGCTCATCAACTATGATGAGCTTGGTGGAATATCTTTGACAAGCAGCTTCCGCATACGGCTTGGAGATCATTGCTGAAAAGACCCAAGCTCATGACCATCAGTACCAAAGGCATTAAGGCAGAGACCAAAGTCAGCGAACACAACCTTGGAAACTGTGTAAAAAGGCCTTCAAAAACCTAGGATCCATCATATCTCACGAAGGCTCAAAGCCTGAGATTGTGGCAAGGATTGCACAAACAGCAGCTGTAGTGGCAAGACTAAAAACCATATGGAGAGACAAAAACCTCAATCTTCGCTCCAAGATCCACCTAATGCGCTCCCTTGCTTCTCAGTTTTTTCTATATGTGTGTGAAACTTAGACACTCACAGCAGAGCTACAAAGAAGAATTCTGGCAACTGAAATGAGATGCTACAGAAAGATCTTGGGCACCAGTTTACACAGACCACGTGACAAATGAAGAAGTCCACAGAATAATTCAAGGCAACTGGACCCCACAAAGACCTCACAGCTGTCAAAAAGCGGAAAATAAAGTGGTATGGACATGTGTCTCGTTCAGCAGGCCTTGCAAAGACAATTCTGCAATGAACAGTCAGAGGACACCGCAACAGAGAAAGACAAAAGAAGAGATTGGAAGACAGTATCTGAGAGTGGACTGGAATGAGCCTGGCTGAATCTCAGCGAGCGGTGGAAGACAGGGACAGATGGAGGAGAGTGATGGGCCGGATCATCAGGGGTGCCCCAACAACAACAGACGATGTCAAGGGATAGTAAAGGTAAAAGAAATCTTTATTGTGGTTGGGGCTTTACTGGGAAGAAATTTTTTTTATCAGGGTTATTTATTGGAAGGTGCTTTCATGGGGAGGGAGTCTTATTGAAGGAGTTTTTGTTGGGAGTCTTCATTTGGAAGGAAACTTTATTTGGTGAGAGTCATTGAGGAAGGATTCTTTGTTTTTGTTTTTTTTTGGGGGGGTGGGGTTATTGGAGGGAGTCTTTATTAGGAAGGAGTCCTTCATTAGAAGAGAAGTCTTGACTGGGAGGGAGTCTTATTGGGAGAGAATCTTCCATGGGAGAGAATCTTAAAGGAGAATTTAGAAGAAGCCAACGTAGAGAGAATCTTTTTGGGGAGAGAATTAGATCTTCGGTTCGGAGGGAGTCTTCATTAGGAGTCTGTATGTGGAGAGAATCTTCACTGCGAGAAAAAGACACTCTTCATATGGGAAAATGCAGAGAGGGAGAGAATCTTCATTCGGAGTGAAATCTCTGTAGGAGAGAATCTTCATTTGGAAGAATCTCTGTAGAGATAAATCCTTCATTTTGTATTGAATCTCGGCTTGCCAGGAGAGAATCTTCATTTTGAAGAGAATTTCTGTCAGGAGGGAATTTTTCATGGAAATGGGGACTTTTCATTGGGAGATAATTAACTGATATAAAGATACTAAAACAAATGTCCATGAATGAGCATTCATGTTCCAAAAAGGAAATCATTGAAGGAATGGAAATTTTGAACGAAAAATGTATTTGGAGCTTTTTATTTACGGACATAGAAGACAAGGTAAAATCAGCATCAAGGGATTCAAGCACAACTTTTACAGTATTCAACTGTTATCCACAGAACAGCACTAGGGAACGTCCTGTAAATGTGAATAATCATCTCCATCAAATAGGCATCCCTCCTCCCTCTCTCTCTCCTCTCTCTCTCCCCCCTCACACACACACACACACACACCAACACACACACACACACACACATGTACCCGCGAACAATTGTACAGACTTAGTTTGGTATGCACAAACTCCACAGACAC
>JADBJO010018796.1:0-7500 GCA_016801955.1 Conus betulinus
ACTGGCGAAAGGCAAATATTACCCCAATTTTCAAGAAGGGGAGCCGCTCATCCCCAAACAATTACAGGCCTGTCAGCCTGACTAGCATCCTATGCAAATCAATGGAAACACTCGTTAAAGCTAAAGTTCTAGAGCACATGCAGCATAATCATCTGATATGTGAACAACAACATGGCTTCACACCTGGCCGTTCTTGCAGTACTCAGCTGTTGGACACCTTGGACTTCTGGACCCAGACACTTGACGATTGTGGGAAAATTGACGCGGTATACACAGACTTCAAGAAGGCTTTTGACAGTGTCCCCCACCGTCGTCTCCTGCTGAAGCTTGATGCACTTGGAGTCCGAGGCAATGTCCACGCATGGATCAAAGACTTCCTGACATATTGAATGCAAGTGGTCACGGTGAATGGCAAGACATCAGAGGAATCCGCAGTGACAAGTGGCATCCCACAAGGAAGCGTCCTCGCCCCCTGCTGTTTGTCGCCTACATCAATGACCTGCCCCAACATGCCAAGAACGAAGTCCGCATCATCGCTGATGACACTAAGCTATTCGCACCGAGTGATGAAGTTGAGGCCCGGGAGTCCTTAGAACAAGATCTGGACAACTTTCTGCGACTGGTCAGAGAACTGGCTCCTTGGTTTCCACCCCCAGAAGTGTTGCGTGATGAGATTAGGGCACAGTCCAAATGAGCACACGTACACCATGAAGATGAGAACAGAAGGCCAGAAAAGTAGGCACAAGTTAGCCGAGACAGAAGCAGAGAAGGACCTGGTAGTAGTGATCGATAGGAAACTGACGTTCAAGAACCACGTTGCCCGAGCTACAGCCAAAGCCAATCGAACACTTGGAGTAGTCAGAAATCCTTCGACCACCTCTCGGATCGTACGTTTGTTCAGCTCTACAAGTCACTGGTTAGGCCGATGCCGGAGTATGGACATTCTGTTTGGTCCCCACACTACTGGCAGAAAGGTCTACAGCAGGATGTGGAAGACGTGCAGCGTCGAGCTACAAAACTTATCGGAAGACTGAAAGAGAAGCCCTACCCTGAACGTCTCCGAGAACTGAAGCTCCCCAGCCTAGAATTCAGAAGGCTCCGAGGCGACATGATTGATACGTACAAGTACGTCACAGGGATCTATAATGCAACAAGCCCACAATTTAAACCATACACAGGACGTGAGACCAGAGGTCACAGCAAGAACCTCGCCAAAAAATCAAGTGCACCGGCAAGTCCGAGGCAATTTCTTCTCGGAGAAAGTGGTGATGATGTGGAACAGCCTTCCTGAGTCAGTAGTGACAGCACCCCCCCTGAATACATTCAAAAACAGACTTGATGCCCATTGGTCAGATCACCCTAAGCTTTATAACCCCAAATGCCACGAGCCAAACAACTAATTTCAAATGACATTTGCAATCTTCCCACCATTACGTCAGTCAGTTGTATGTCACATTAATAGAGCAATGAACCGATCTATGAAAGATCTTTCAACATCGGAAACTACAAGTACAAGTAGTACGAGTACAAGTATGGAAAAACTAAACAATCTATACATAATGCCTGTACACAGCTAGTAAGTATTCATGTTCAAAGTATATCATCATGTGGCACTGTCATATAAACATATCAGTTAGGTACTATCATATCTTGCTAAAGTTCTGTCAATCCAAACAGGATTTTCTCACGCTCTCTGACATAATTTCTGCTCTGGAGGGCATTACTAGCTGTAATCTTATCCGCCCTTATCTGAACTTTTTCTAGCTTAAAACGTCTCCGAAATGTGAAGTCTACAACACTGATTTCGCATGGCTTCCTGGTCACGTTTGTCTTTTAAGCAATGGGACGACTGGTTCTCCTGCAAGTAATTCTACAGTTGAAAAGACATGACCATCTGTTCCCTCCGTAGATCAAAAGTGCAGGCTCGTCAGTCCCACCTTAACTTCAGGTTTTAATTCAGCCAATTGCTGCCTGGCCCTTGAGGCTCTAAATATGTATATTTCTAAGTAATGAGAGATATACACAATGTGTAAAGATATTAACCGACAGCAATAAAACACACGTCTGTATACAGCAATTTCTGGTCTCAGTAAAAAAAAAAGAAAAAAAAAAAAACAGTGTGTGTGTGTGTGTGTGTGTGTGTGTGTGTGTGTGTGTGTGTGTTGTGTGTGTGTGTGTGTGTGTGTGTCTGTGTCTGTGTGTATCTGTGTGTGACTATGTGTTTGCATGCATGAGACAGAGACAGACAGTGAGGGGGGGGGGGGGGGGGGGGGGGGGCAGAGAGACAGAGAGAGAGAGAGAGAGAGAGAGAGAGACAGAGACAGAGAGAGAGAGAGATGATGATGATGATGATGATGATGATGATGATGATGATGATCTTTATTTCCAAGGGTAACAGGTAAGCAAACAACACATGCTTTTTTTCATTCGGCCCTTGCCCCGCTAAGGGACAAACTAAGCATGGTTAGCGACTAAAACTTACAAAACTTTTTAACGAACACACATATGTTCAAACATACATTAAAAGGTTGATAAATTCTTCCCCTATAAACATTGAGGCGTAGATGAATTTAAAATAAAAAAAAAAGGAAAACGATTGAAACAACGAGCAAGAATAAAGAATTCGGTTACAAAGAAGAAAAAAAAACACACACAGACAGAATAAGTGAGTTTTCTTTTATCGAGAGAGAGCAGAGAGAGAGAGAGAGAGGAGAGAGAGAGAGAGAGAGAGAGAGAGAGAGAGAGAGAGAGAGAGAGAGAGAGAACGAACGAACGAACGAACGAACGTAAGAACTTTATTAAACATCGGCCACAGACGATAATTCAAAAGGATTTGAGGTGCGGGGCAAGGGAAGTGGGGAAGACAATGGGTCAAGGGCATGGGGGAGGGGTAAATAATGAAATCATCCACATACATCATGATCACTTTTTACAAATGGATACGTCAATGCACAAAAAGGATCCAGATTTCAAAGTACATACAAACATATCTACGATAATACACTTTCAGAAAAGAGCGTATGTGGAAACACACAAAACATTGGGCGTCAAAATATACTTCAAAGGAGAAGAAAACAAGAAAAAATATTTTAGAAAAAGTCAATTTCAGTACCTTTTTTCATCTTAATACACGACCTAAATAATATTGTGTTCTAAGAATTGCGTATAAAATATACTCGAAAAGTTCTTTTATTATCCCGTGGTAGAAGAATATTGACAGTGGTAATTGTACAATATTTGAGATAAACGCTTCCCTTGAACCCTTTCATGAATAGGAATCACTACGGCCTTAGCCCACTCTTTCGAAAAAATGCCTTTTAAAATATGATATTGACTAACTTTTTAGAAAAGGAATAGTAATGTTCCTACCAGCCTTTAGCATTTCTGACAGCACACCATCTGATCTGCAAGGCTTCCTTAACTTTAGTTTGTTCACAGCATATTCATATATTCACTTTCATATACTTCAAAGTTCAGTTCATGTTTCATGTTCAGGGGCAGCAGAGGGACATCCGGAGTCATGAACCGGGTGTGGCCCAACCCCCCTAGAGTGTCAGGAGATAAGGGCCGAAACACTTGCTTGAAGGGGCCTTCTCTTCTGAGGGGACTCTCTGCTGCCACGCTCTCCACGAGTTTCTTTCTACTGATGCATGGGTAAACCAATGACTTCCGGGAATAGGCCGAAGGACGTCGGGAAAGACCGGAGGACACTGGGAAAGACCAGAACCAAGGGGTCTGTGGGCTGGCTCCCCACTTTGCCTTCAACATGTAGCTACGAAAAACAAAAGGAAACGATGCTCCCAAGATTCACCGAAAGGGGGAGAGAATGATGAATCCATCGGTGCTCAACCAATCACAACTGCAAATCCCAAAACGGACTATTAACATGGACCAAATGGAATATCCATGTGTCTGTGGAAAGCGTTTCGCTACCACCCGTGGCATGAAGATCCACAGAACAAAGATGGGATGTGTGAAGACTCATCTGAATGGGCAGCAGCGCACTGCATCAGCAGATAAGACGTCGGAAGACCAAGGCCAGGATTTAAACCACAGTGCCAAGGACATCCACGCTGTTGGTTCGGATGAGGAATTTGCACATGCTCTCGATGCCAGGCACCTGAAACTCAACCTGCACGAGCAAACGATACTGAAGATTGGGAGAAACTGGATGCAAAAATCGTCCAAAGACTTGACGCACTGATAGGGAAAAGCACCCTGGAACACAAACTAGCCACATATGGGGACATTGTGTATGCCACATGCAGAGACGCCTATGGAGCAAAACTACTACAAAGAAAAAACATCTCCAAAGAAATCCAGACGCCAAGAAGAGATGGACAAGATCAGGGTCCAAAAGAAAAACCTCAAGAAGCAATGACGACCGCACTGCCAGCTGAAAAACAAGGCTTGGAAAAACTCTGGGAAGACCTGAAAGCAAAACACAGCGCCCTCAGCAAAGCGGAATCTGCAAGGAAGAGGAAGAGCACAAAGAATAAGACACAAGGGCGCTTCTTCAGAGACCCCTTCCAGTTTGCCAGAACTCTGAGCAGCCAAAATCTGGGACCCTAAGTGTGGACAAAGGAGTTCTTGAGCAGCATCTTAGGAAAACGTACTCTGACTCACAGAGCAAAGCACCACTCGACATTCAAGGTCTGGTGTGGCCAACCAACCCTGAGGAACAGTTCGATGACAAGCCTTCAACGTTGGCGGAAATCAAGAAGGTGGTCGACAAAGCCAGATCCAAATCACCACCAGGGCCAAACGGAATACCTTACCAGCCGTACAAGAAATGTCCCAAGGTGCTGGAGTGGCTCCACAGGCTGCTGCAATCAGTTTGGAGAGATCAGATCAGCGGCCAGTGGATGATGGCAGATGGTGTGTACATCCCCAAAGAGCAAAAAAACTCAAGTGACATCAGCCAGTTCAGGCCAATATCACTACTGAACGTCGAATGGGAAATCTTCTTCTCGGTCACGGCAGCAAGGCTGACCAAGTACCTCATGGAAAACAAGTACTTGGATGTGTCAGTCCAGAAAGGTGGCATCCCAGGGCGTGGCTGGATGTGTAGAACGCGCCACAATGATTTAGGACGCAATCCAAAGAGCTAAAACAGAAAAGAGAGACCTGGACATAGTGTGGCTTGACCTGGCAAACGCATATGGATCTGTACCCCATGAGATGATACAGTTGGCTCTTGAGATGTACCATGTGCCAAAGAACATCCGCGACATGCTCAAGAAGTAATTCAATGGCTTCTCAATGCGGTTCTGTACCAAGGAATACACAACAGATTGGATCAACTTGGAAGTGGGCATTGCAATGGGCTGTGCAATTTCCCCAATACTGTTCGTGTTGGCAATGGAGTCATCTTGAAAGCAGCAACAAGCGACGCAAGACAAACAGATCTTGGTGATGGATACAAGATGCCCCCTCTCAAGGCCTTTATGGATGACACTACAGTGATTTCATCCAGAGAAGACGAGACACGTCAGGTGCTGGAGAGGCTGGACGGCATAGTTGCCTCATCCAGAATGAGTTCAAGCCAAAGAAATCACGGAGTCTCTCACTGAGGAAAGGGAAAGTGGCCGAATCTGTGGTCTTCAGTGTTGCTAACCAGACCATTCCAACAGTCACAGAAGATCCAGTCAAGAGCCTGGAAGATGGTATGTGATACGCTGAAAGACACACGAAGAGCAAAAGAAACCAAACAGATGTCGGAAGAAGGCTTGGAGACCATTGACCAGTGTGGGCTCCCTGGCAAATACAAGGTCTGGTGTCTGCAGTTCATGCTAATACCAAAGCTCCTATGGCCTCTGATGATATACGACATCTGCACCAGCATAGTGGAGGCAATGGAATCCAAAATCAACAGTTCACAAGGAAGGCTTGGTGTCCCACCCTGTCTGACTGACATAGCGCTGTACTGTCGCCAAGCAAAGCTGAAACTACCACTGAAATCCATCCTGGAGGAATACAAAGCAGGGAAGATCAGACTTCAAAGCATGCTGGAGGACTCAGGAGACAAGTGGTTGAACAATCAAGCCCCAGCTGAAGACAGGCAGAAAATGAAAAGTTCAAGAGGCGATGGATTCTGCAATAGAAAGTCTCAAGATCAGAGAAATAACAGGACAAATACAGACTAACAGACAAGGACTGGGGATGACCAAAACTGAATGGTGGTCAAAGGCCAAAGGAAAAGCCAAAAGAGACATGATGATTCAGGAGATGAGAAAAAGAAGAAGACAAAAAGGCTCCAAAAAGCAGTCCAGCAGAGCCAGCAAGGGCAATGGACACGTGTGGGAGAATGCACTCCAAAGAAGTCTCACTTGGAATGACATTTGGCGCATGGCCCCTCTCAGGATCAGCCTCATTCTCAGATCTGCATATGACCTTCTGCCCTCAAATGCAAACCTCGTGAAGTGGGGAAAAAACAGACAATCCTTCATGCCCCCTCTGCCATGAAAAACAAACAGTGGAGCATGTCCTAAGCTCATGTAAAGTAGCCCTGGCTCAAGGAAGGTACACATGGAGGCACAACCAAGTGCTCAAAGAGATTGTACAAGTAGTCTGGGCTAGTACCAACATCACAATAGGGAAAATCAGGACTCCAAAAGCACCCGCAACATTCTTCACGGCAGGAGGCAGCGAATGATGGCCAAGAACAACAGTGCCACACGGAACATGCAGGCAGAGTCTGCTGGACGGGGCAGATGACTGGAGTGCACAGCAGATCTCCCAGAATGGAATAGTCACCCAGAGATCATCAGCAAATGTGGCATGAGACCAGACATAGCAGTCCACTCTCAGTCAACCAAGCAGCTCATCATGATCGAGCTCACGGTGCCATATGAGAACAGAATGGAGGCAGCTCAAATCTACAAGACTGAAAAGTATGCTGATCTGGCAAACAGCCTGAGGAGAGAAGGCTATCAGGTCAAGTCCTCACTGCAGAAATTGGGGCTAGGGGGGTTTGTAGGAACGTCTGCATACAGCCTCATGAAACAGCTCTCAGTTGCAGGGAGGGAAAAAACCAGAGCCCTGAAAGCAATGGCAGAAGCGGCAGAGAGGTGTTCAAAGTTGGATCTGGTCAAGGAGGAACAAAAGTGAACTTCATAAGGCTTAACTTTCCTACAAATATCAGGTGTCCCTGTGGCTCAGTGGTTAGTGCGCGAGTCATTAAGTGAAAAGAGCATGTCCAGAGGGGCAGGGTTCGAATCCCAGCCATGGCTCGTCCCAAGATGGGGAAAAAAAAAAGGGGCAGCAGAGGGACATCCGGAATCATGAACCGGGTGTGGCCCAACCCCCATAGAGTGTCAGGAGATAAGGGCTGAAACACTTGCTTGAAGGGGGCTCCTCTTCTGAGGACTCTCTGCTGCCACGCTCTCCACGAGTTTCTTTCTACTCTTCTTGGTCATTTAAATCAACATTATGAAAGTTTTCATTTTCATTATAGACATCGTCTACCAAACATACACTCTGAAAATGTGCCATAGTACA
>JADBJO010018796.1:12500-34609 GCA_016801955.1 Conus betulinus
ACAGCAATAGTCACCTTTCAACACGTCACTAGATACTGAACATTGTTCTTCAAACTATGGTACAATACTTCATTTGCTTACACAGCTTGAAACAGTTTGAAATTATGTTAACAAACTTATTTCAAAAGAAACGTTATACCTTTCTACTCAGGTGTTTCTGTGACTGTGTCCGTTGCTGTTGAAGTCTGTGTGCATTCCTCACTCTATACATGTTTGGTAACCATGATATACTTTGCTGCTGTGATTTTGTGGAAGCCTGTATGTATTGCTCTCATCGTTCTCCCACTGATATTCTGGACTGATGTGACGAAGCCTGTCCACCGTTACCTGCGGGACAATTTCGCAGTGACATCGATTGGTCGCCCTTGGCTAGTCCTTTCCTCTATTCACAAATACACAAAGGAGACGTGAAGAGGGAGCAAACCACCATCCTTAATTCCCGAATCACCTCTTAGTTCTTCAACATCAATATCGCTGTTTCAATCATTCACAATATGCTAGCCTGTGGTTCAGTTAGCATAGATCTGGCAAACAGAATCCGTCTTTTTAACTGCATATTATCCACAAAACTGCTCAAAGTGCTTTACAATTTCGTTATTAATGATATGATGATGATGATGATGATGATGATGATGATGATGATGATGATGACAACGACGATGTTCAGCAGTATATGATAATAATATAAAACAATATTACTACTACTACTACTACTACTAGTAATAATGATAATAGTGATAACATTAATAAAAACAATCATAATAGTAACATATAGTAACATCAATACTACTAATGATAATGATAATAATAACAAATAATAATAATAATGATAACAATGATTTAATAAGTAATTCGGTTATCACATTCTACCAATGGTGCACGTATATACACAAAAATGCACTGAATTTCTCTCAGTAGCTCATACAGAGATACAGGCACATTAATCAAATATATCACACATGTGACGAAGAACGATGCATTGCACGTAATGCACCACTTAGTAGAAAAAAAATTCTTATATTTGTGTTGGTACTTACACTAAGTCAGACATGAACACTTTACAGCAGACTCAACGAAAATCTCGTTCAGAACTCGATGAATTTTATTCACTGCACCACGAAATCCAACTCGTGTGCTCCTCCAGTGTCATATGGATGTTGACACTACAATGAACAGTTCATCCTTCTTTCTGAATATACTTATCACTCTTCCACAGCACCACCACCACCCCTCCCCCTCCCCCCCTCCCAAGATGGTAATGGGTTGCTTCCTATATCGGAGAAGTGGTTGGGGTATTTGGTGGGGATGGAGAGTGGGAATCTTCCCTATGCCTGCCCTTATGTGTGTGTATGGTGTGAACTTTATTGTGCAACATGTATGCAGGTTTAATGTCTACAAGTACGTGTTATTGCTGTAGACTGGTATGTTTAGAGCGCGGTTCATATGCACGACAAAAAAAAAACTATTCTTTTCTACTTATTTGCCTTTATATTATGTTGATGTTTGATGAACAAAAAAAAGTAAACGTTTTTAGAAAGTTACACCGAAAAAAAAGAAAGAAAAAGATTTCCACTTTAAACTTCTAGCAAGGAAGGAGAAGAACAACACACACACACACACACACACACACGCGCGCGCGCGCGGATCTGAACAATTAGCCACTGACTTGATGGAGACAGTTCACACCCGGCACGCTTTTCACGTGCAGCCAGAGAAGAAGAGAAAATGGCCACAGACGACAACTGAGCAGTTTGGTTGAGCCTTGTGGAGGAAGGAAAAAAGAAAAAAGACTGCCGCATATCCTGTTACAGACAGACGGAAACACAGCATACCATTCAGCGAATTATTCAACACGAAACAGCGAAACGGGGGATTTAAAAATAACCGAAGATGACCCGGCCTCCTTCGCAGACAATGACACAACGGAAGATAGATGGTGACAGAAATACTAGGGCGAGGCTGCACGGAACGAACAAGGCTATGTCGCTTACTACAGAACCCGAAAAAGATAAATTGCCCGAGCCCTAACCTCAAGACTCTAACTAGACAAAGAGAACAGTTTTCAACCAAACAAAAAAAAAAAAGAGAATGTTGAGAGAGGAGGCATGCAGCTGGTGTAATCTCCGTAGGCCGGGGCCAACAAACTGCGCATGATTGTAGTAGCCACACTCAGCTCCAGGGCTTGAAGGACAGAGACAAGACACTTGGATGGTTGAATCGAAGACATAATGTTGTCGGGCGCAGCGTGCAGCGGTTTTGCATCCAAGAGTGAGGAAGGAGGCTTTTGAAGAATCGTCAGCGCCCTCCCCTCCCCCCTCCCACCAAAGGCATGTGAAAGCAAGGTATGAACGTTCCACGGGAGGTAATTATGGCGTGAAAACAAAGAGTCGTGGTCTTGAACAATATTTGCACAGTGGGTTGTTGTTGTTGTTATTGTTGTTGTTGTTGTTGTTTTGGTGTGAAGACGTCGGACAGTCAGTGGGGTCCACCACATGCAGAGAACAGCCTCCTGACCGTATGGAGCTCGCGAGCCGTGAAAGCCGTTCTTAATTAATTAGGGCAATGACACCCAACGTCCGGCAGTCTGTGCCTGCCGGTAAAGGCAGTGATTGAAATGGTCTGCAGTTGGCACAAGGATACCGGTGCGCATGCCCGTGAGTTATCACAATGTGCTGTGATGGCTCCTGGTTAACTTCTTTTTTTTTTTTTTTCTTTTTTTTTCTTTTGTAAGAGTGATGCTTGGTTTAGTTTTCGTTTCGTTGTTGTTGCTGGTGGTGTTTTTTTTTTTTTTTTTTTTTTTTTTTTTTTTTTTTTTTTTTTTTTTTGGTAATGATAGTGATTCGACTGTCATATCAGGTGGAAAAGCAGACATTAGTGATGTTAACTGTGTGTAGTTTTCACCTGGGAAAAATGTGAGTCAACATCAGTGATGTTAACTGTGTGTACTTTTCACCTAGGAAAAATGAGTCAACATCAGTGATGTTTAACTGTGTGTAGTTTTCACCTAGGAAAAATGAGTCAACATCAGTGATGTTAACTGGTGTGTAGTTTTCGCCTGGGAAAAATGTGAGTCAACATCAGTGATGTTAACTGTGTGTAGTTTTTCACGTGGAAAATGTGAGTCAACATCAGTGATGTTAACTGTGTGTAGTTTTTCACGTGGAAAAATGTTAGTCGTTACTATAAAAACAGTAAAACGCGGACGCGATGAGAAAACAGTAGAGAAACGTGTACTTTAGAGTATAGCTCCTTTAAGAATAGAACAACAACAAAAAAAAAGCGGGTTATTGGTAAGTTAGATCCGTCACATCTTGAAGGAGATTTGTTCTGGAGTGTACGTCTGTCTGTTGTTTTCACAATTTAACCTGTATTCTACCACACTTTTAATGCGACAGTGTGTACGACACTAGTAATGGCCACTGGTGCCTTGGAGACTAGTTGTTTTTAATAAAGGAAAGTGTTCTTCTCGGCTTTTGAGGCTACGGGAGTTCCATACAGGCATGTGAATGTTGCCACCTAAGAACTGTAAGCTCTTCTGTGCAGGAAATCGCTTTATAAGCAGGTAACAAGTTCTCCTGCGGTGAAAATCATTTCATGACTAGTTGATAAGCTCTCCTGTTACGGAAATCAGTGACATGAGTGGTTGACAAGCCCTGCTTTGACGGAAATCCTTTTGTGATTGGTTATCATGAAGGAATCTGCACTCTTGTTTCATAAGTTACATCTGATGAAGCCGTCATATTGGCGTTCAAAATATTCTAGAATTCAAAAAGAAATCGAAATGTTTTGACAAATGAGTGAGATCGAGTTCGTAGCTTATTCAAAACAGTTTCAAGGTAAGTAGGCTAAATGATTATATTTCAGTCCAACTTCAGACCTCGTTCCAGCGACTTGTATTTTGCATAGGGTAGGGGTGGAGTGTGGGGTGTTTCCTTGCTTGAAAACAGATCTTTCAAACCTCAGTAAAGACAGGAGATCGTTGCTATGCTACGATCTCCACGACCAAGCTTGTGGATCGCCGAATTGATTAAGATTAGCATAGAGATCGCTGTAAAGTCTGCGGTCTTGTTCCCGAAGGAACTAATAGTTCGTTGCACTGGCAGCTGCATTTTCAAACGGTTCCCCTGGGAAGGACGCTACACTGTGGGGATTTCTCCACGCCCATGGCGCCATCTGGATCTTTCAGAGTGTCGTTCACATTGTCCTGACCGCTGCCGCTGATTTGTCAGCACATACAACTCTTCAGTCTGCACGGTGCCAGAATAGGAAAAAAATGGGGGAAAAGAATTACATACCCGCGCAGCCCAGTCTTGTCGTTTTAAAACCTGACCACAATCTTTACAGGGTGATCGTTGGAATCTTGGTTCTTGTCTGTTGTTTTCTCAACAGCAAAAATGAATGAATAAATGAAGCGAAATAAGATGAAAATGAGATAAAAGATAAGATTAAGTAAAATAAAAATGAAATGAAATCAAGTAACATAACATGAAATGAAATAAGATGAAAAGAAGATGAAATAAGATAAATAAAATGAAATGAAAAGAAAAAATAAATAAGTAATAACAGATTTTTTCCCCTTCAAAATAAATCACTGGGAGTAAAGGAGGGATACGAACATTTGGTGTCCTCCAAGGGCTGCAGGTTTTTGACAGCCAAGAAAAACAAAAGATTGAGAGGGGAAGGCGGGGGAATCGGAAGGAAGGGGAGAGAGAGAGAGAGAGAGGAGAGATGAGAGAGAAGAGAGAGAGAGAGTTTCGTCTGCACAGCACAGCACGCATTAAGTGGGTTATCAACCTTTTGTGTCCTCAAAAATGATAGGTTTTTGACAGCAAAGAAATAGGACGGAGAGGGAAAGGGAGGGATAGGGGGTAGACACAGAGGGATGGGAAGGAAGCGAGGGGAGGGAGGGGGGAGAGTAAGACTAGACGTAGTCGAGCTCTGTTTAACATAAATGATTAAAAAACTGAACATAGCTAGATATGTAGAAAGAAAAGGGATTAGTTACCGCCGCGGACACAGACAAACAGAGTACAGGACAAGACACAATGCATTTCGAACCTGTGGGTCTTCTTCAGGCAAAAGCAAACAACATTCCGGACAGTGAAAACGAAGAACGAGAAACGACTGATCTTCTCATATTCGGCGCAGAATGGCTGTTGCTTCTGTCCGCTACTCCTGTTGCGCCCAACAGCCATTCTGCGCCGAATTGAGAAGATAAGTGGTCTCTCGTTCTTCGTTTCCACTGCCCTGAATGTTGTTCGCTTTTTGCCTGGAGAAGACCCGAGAGGTGGAAATGCATTGTGTTTTGTCCTGTACTCAGTCTGTATGTGTGTCCTCGGCAGTAACTAACCCACTTTTCTATCTAAATACCTAGCTATGTGTTTCGGTTTTAAATAATGTATATGTTAAACAGGTGCTGACTACCGAGTTCAGTCCTACTCTCCCCCCCCAAACTCCCCCCCCCCCCCCACCTCCCTCCCTTCCTTTCCATCCCTCTGTTTCTAGTCATCCCCCACCCTCCCTTTCCCCTGCTAAATATTTTTCTTCATTTTCCGCCCACGGTCGGTTCGTTTTTGAAAGTAGCTAGGTATGTTTGACGAACGAACATGACACGCAGTGGCATTGTGTTTGACGGACACATTAATGAGTCACAGCGGATATTGATTTACATTAACAGTGGATCGTGAACGAAGACTTCACATTGACTTCTGTAATATCGAATACCATTTAACATTGACGCGAGTCATATCCGGAGGCTTTTTTTTTACTTTTAATAATGACCGTACGGAGTTATTGCCAGATGTTTACATGAGCGCAGTTTGGGTCGGGGTTTCACATTGGCATTGATCAAGAGATTGTATCATTCTGCCTTGCAAGGCTGCAGGTCAACATTGACCCGTTGGACAGCAGCGTTGGTCGTCCCCTAGCACCTGTTTCGGCCGTGATCAGAGTCAGATGGTCGGAAAGTGTTTGACACTAAACTTGATTTAAAAAAAAAAAAGTGCGCATGTGAAACGAGAGAGAGAGAGAGAGAGGGAGGAGAGAGGGGGGAGAGAGACGAGAGAGAGAGGAGAGGGGAGGGAGAGAGAGAGAGGAGAGAGAGAGAGAGAAGCACAGAGGAAGAGAGAGAGAAACAGACAGAGAGACAGATAGTATTATTTGTCCTTAAAGGTGGTCGTAACAGGGATTGGTTTAATATTAGAATTGAACTGGTGTGTGTGTGTGTGTGTGTGTGTATGGTGTGTGTGTGTGTGGTGTGTGTGTGTGTGGTGTGTGTTTGGGTGTGTGTGTGTGTGGAGTGTGCGTGCGACGCGAGTGCGTGCGGTGCGTGCGTGTGTGTGTGTGTGTGTGTTGTGTGTGTTTGTGTGTGTGTGGTGGCGTGCGTGCGTGCGTTTGTGAGTATGTGTGTGTTGGTGTGCTGTGTGTGTGTGTGTGTCTGTGTGTGTGTGGGTGAGGTGTGTGTGTGTGTGTGCAGGCCAGTCTGTCATACAGGTGAGAGTAAGAAGAGAGGGATTACGCTGGTGTGGTGTGATAGTGGACCGCGAGAACGCCGTTGGATAGTGGGTTCACTGGTCGCCAGGCCTTCACACTAGCTCTGCACTGAGGTGGGATGTCAACTTACAGCACGGTGCGTCTCGCGCACCGATGTACACAAGCACGCAAGCACGACGAACACAACAACGCCACCCCCCCCCCCCCCTCACAGACAACACACACACACACATTCTCTCCTCTCTTCTCCCTCACTCTATCCTTCAGACTTCTCTGGTGCGTGTGTGTGTGTGTGTGTGTGTGTGTGTGTGTGTGATCTGACCGGGCCCCTGTTGTCTGTCTCTCGTCTCTCTCTCGCCTGATCTCTCGCATCTCTCTCTCCTATACTCCCTCTCTTGTCTCCTCAACGGTTTCGATTTTTGTATTCAAGAGTCGGCGAAAAAAATCAAAGTACAATGAGAAGTTGCCGGACGACCTATGACGCACATACTCATAATAGATAAAAACATAGAACCAGGAAAGACGAATAAAGAGGGATGAGAGAGGCGGGGGGAGGGATAGGTGGGGTGGAGGGAAAGAGGAGTGGTTTGAGAACATAGACGAAGGGATCGAGTCTAAAACACGCACATAGCAACAACAGAGCTAGAAATAATGTTCAAGCAAGAGGGGCGGGAAGAGAGAGGAGAGACAGACAGACAGACAGGACAGAACTCAAACAAGGCACCCAGACAGAGAGGAGGAAGAGAGAGAGAGATTAGGGGGGGGTGGGAGGGGGTGGGGGAGGGGGGGAGGGGGGAGGGGAGAAATGGGGGAGGTGCGAGACCAGATATTGCAATATGCGGAGGTCAGGCCAATAACCAAGGAGTGTAATCTTTTGGATGTCGCGCGCGAACGGAGGAGAAGCACGCCTGGACAGGAACAAACACACACAACGAAGCACACACACACACCCGACACACACAGCACACCACACACACCGCAAACACAGCAAAGAGGCTGGAGCTCGCTCTACTCGATCTCTCGTCAGTTCTCTCTCGTCTCTCTCACGCCTACGAGCGCGCAGCGCGCAATGCGCACGCACACACACGCACACACACACACACAGCACCACAAACACACAGACACACCCACACACACACACACACCCACAGGGGCAATGAATGATTTGTTCACAGATGTCTAGATGATGAGTGTGGAGGAAGGACTACTGAAGCAATTCATGCAAAGATGGGAGTGATCAGTTAACACCTTGGTAGAGGGATTACTGTCAATAACAGTGACAATAATCATGAGAGTAATAAGGAGTAAATTAATGGTGATGGTGATGAGTGAGATGGTGATGAAATAATGGTTTAAAAACTGAAGAGGAAAATAAGAATGGGTGAGAATGGAATCATGAAAGCGGGGATACGATGCTGACAATGACACATTGGTGTACGAGCAACGGGAGCCTACGTGTATGGGGGTGACGGAATGAAGAGGGCTGACCTGCCGACGGCTTCTTCAGTCGTTACTTTAATGTGTCATTCGAAGTCAGTATCGTTCCTTCAGTTTCTTACTAGACTTCAGATTTTTGTCCAGTTTCTTACGGCAGGGAGGTGGAATGCATGGTTTGGATATGGTGTAAACGTGATCAGTACCATACCAACGGCCAGAACTGGTCTTCTTTCCAAAGAGCCGGGAATGGATTTGGAAGGGTGTGCCCAAAACGTGAATCGGTGGGTTACGAACGAGACCGAACCGTCAGTTTTAGGGTACGAGTCTCATTGCAGGGAACAATAGGGACAGGTGGAGGCAGAAACCCCGTGTTAGAATCTCCGAGGGGAAACCTTCTTACGAGGAAGATTCGAACTCTGAGTGCCCAGGATCACGCAAGATTACGAGTCCGCGACGGATCGTTGTAACTGGAGCGCTCATATTTAATCATGCATCAATATCTTAGCTCATCATCCTGCATCGAGTCATCATCATCGAACAGTCAGTCATCTCATATCTTCTTCTTCTTCTTCGTCTGCTATCTTCTTCTTCTTGTTGTCTGCTTCTTCCTCGATCTCCTCTCCGCTAGTCATGCATTCGTCTTCTTACCTGACCGACCTTTCTCCGTACATCCGGCAAACGCTCGGTCTACCTTCTTCTTGATTCTCCTTCTCGAACCTCCTTCTACGACCTTCTAAATTCATCTTGCCTTGGGTTGTCGTCACTGGGTTGTCCCCGCTTCCTCGCTATTTTTTCTGTGTTTTTTGTACACATTACTTTCGTTTACGCGGTTCGTCTTTTTTGTTTTTGTATTTTTTGATGACTCTCATGCTTTTCACTTCTACGTCAGGTCCCGCACTCCAAACTCATCACAGTATACATAACACGAATCGCCTCCATGGAGGTGGAGAGTTCTCCTCCCCCCCCGACTTTTCCCAGCCCCCCCCACCCCCCACCCCCGCCCCCCCCCCCCCGACCCAACCCCCCCCACGCCCCCGCCCCCCCCCACCACCCCCCCCCCCACGACCCCCCCCCCCCCCCCACTTCCCGTCGGCATGCTTCAGTCTTCTTCTTCGGTGTAATTCGGTCACACTGAAACAGCCGTCATGGGGAGTGCTTTTTTTTTTTTTTTTTTGTTTGAAATGTTATAGATTTAAGAGCGACCGTACGGGAATTTTTAGTGAGCCGAGAGAGAGAGAGAGAGAGTGAGAGAGGAGAGAGAGAGCGAGATGCGTTCTCTTTTGCTCTCATGCTCCTTTGTTTTGCTTTTTTGTGTTCGTTTTCTTGTTGTTCTTTATGTTCTTTAGTTGTTGTTGGTGCTGTTGCTGGTGTTATTTGCTACGCTGTAGTATCTATATTGCGTTCGTGTAGCTTGGTTGGTTTGTCTGTTTGTTTGTTTTTGCCGGTTATATTGCACAATGCTGCAATCGGTTTCAGTCTTCCAGCGGATGGTGATGTTAGCTTAACGAACCAATGTCGTGGCTTGAAATATGCGATGCGTGTAGTCCGGGGTTTGTTTGTTTGTTGTTTGTTTGTTTTAACCGGGAAACCCCTGTGACACGTCGCGAGTCCATCATCGGTGTGATGAAACTCAATCTACCAGGTGAACCAGTCTCTCTGTGTCTCTGTGTATGTAAAGGTCTGACACTTTTTGTGCCTAGTCTCTCTGTCTTCTCTGTATGGTCTGTCCGTCTGTCTCTCTCTATGTCTGTCTGTTGTCTGTCTCGAGCTCTCTCTCTCTCTCAACTTGTGTCTCTGTCTCGTATGTCTTTCGCTTTGTCTCTCTGTCTCTCTTTGTATCGACTGTCTCTGTCTCTCTCTTCTCTCGCTCATGCGCTAGGGCAGTAGAATTCAGAACACAGTACAACTGGCGACCTATTGGATTCTACATACTCCAGAACACAACGCTCAGACCAGTATAGCACCCACCAAACGGACGACGTATCCGTGGCCGGCGCACGCAACGAGGCCTGACGCACACTCGCACGCATTACACGCGCAAACGCACAAAGTCTGCTACAAAGATTGTACAAATACGCGTGCGTAAGCTCGCAACGCGCTCAAGGAAGGCACACACACGCGCGCACGCGCACGCACAGCACATGTACATACACAACACAACACACTACGCACGCACACAGCATACATATTGGCCACGGTTTGATCGCACACAGTGGCGAAGGCACAGATGCTTGTCAAAAGCCACGTGCAAGAGGCGCCCTTCATCTCAGGTTACACCCCACCCCACGCCCACCCTCCTTTCCCCTTCCCCACCAGACGCGGTGTGGCGGCGTTCAGAGCCAGTGCACGTGAAACTGGCTCCGCGCTTGTCGGTTTAGGGGAGTGGAGATGCACCGGGTGTTAGGGGGAAGTGGGGGGGGTGGGGTGGGGCGGGCGGTTTAGTGGGGGGGGGGGGCACTCGATAGGCCCCATAGATCCCCGTCTCCACATATCCCCGTCTCGAATAGATTCCCCGTCTCGATAGATCCCCCCGTCTCGATAGGGGACCCCCCCTGTCTCCCTAGATCCCCATCTCGATGAGCATCCCCCGTCTTGATAAGAATCCGCACCATGTTCGATGTATCCCCGTTCGGATTGATTTCCCTGTGCTCGAATGGTCCGCCGTTACAGTGGCTTTTGGATTTAACCCGACGACGGGAATCTATTCAAGATGGGGATCTACCGAGATAGGAATCTAGCCTGGATCTATCGGAGGACCGAAAATTCGTTCTCGCGCAATGTGAAGTTGGGGAGGCATCTAGCGAGAACGGGGATCTAACTAACCGAGATGGGTATCTACCGTGAGAGGGGATCTATCAGGAACACACGTTGTTGTGCCGGAAAATCGTCGTGCAGAGGGCGGTGTTTCGGTTTGCGTTTCCCGTCCCGACCTTAAGCTGACCGAAATATGTCCCGTTACGTCACATCAAAGAACTTGGAAGCGCGTTGGAGGTGGGAAGTAATACTCTCGCCTGGGAAAGAGATTTTTGAGTTTAAAAGGCTGGCGCCACACACGCGTTTGGTCCGGGTTGCGGTCAGAATAGTAGTTTGAATTGCCCGACGCTACGATTTTGGCATGGTAGACGTGAGGGAACGAAGCGACGTAGAGCCATGTGGCCCTGAGGAACAGATGGCAGAAGAGGCTTTATTAAACAGACCATGCTGGAGAAGGGGATATGGAGGGCGGAGAGTAGGAGGGGGGAAATAAAAGAGTCATTCTCAAGAGACAAATGTGGTGTTGTGTGTGGTGGTGTGTGTGGAAGGAAGACAAGGAACAACCATCAACAGAACGACAAAAGCGACAGTCAAAAGCACAAACTATGGGACCGCCGTCTTTGTTTTTTGGTTTTATGTTGGTTTGTTGCTTGTTTTGTTTGTTTGGAATTTTTTCATCTGTGTTCAAAGTAGTTGACTAACAAAGTTAATCAGAGTTTAGATCAAAAATTAACGAGCGAACGATGATAATTAATTCTCTGGGCCCTGGTAGAACCATCCCTCGCTCAAAATATGGTGAGATGTTTGAGAGGCAGACCAGTTGGTCTTGGTACTTTTCCCGCGTCGCTTCAGCAGTAGGCTACGTAGCATGGGGAAGATGACGGACAGACAGACGGAAATCGAGTAGATAGACGAGGAGCAGGCAGGCAAGAAGGACAGAGGTAGGTAGTAGGTAGTTAGAAAGGAGAGGAATGTGTAGACAATATCGGTATGTGTGTAGTAAAGATGTGTAGTAATTTATAAAGTAGTATAGATAGGTTTGACAGCTAAATAGGATTTGCTATAGGATAGGGAGGGAATTTCACAGGTTAGATAGAAGTAGATAGGGAATGGATAGAGAGATAGAAAGTCGAAACAAAAATGTGTGTAGCTAGGTAGGTAGGTGAAGGCAGGAATAGATAGAACAGATAGAGCACAGTGGCGGCAAGATACCGTGGCGGAGAAAGAGAATTGGGAGGGGTGTTTTTTTGGGGGGGGGACGGGAGGAAATGGGGAGGACATCAGGGAGAGGGTGGGAGCGGTTCCCAAATCACTCACCGTGACTGGGTGGTGTTTTCCTTCCCTTTTTTGTTTTGTTTTGTTTATATACACTTTGTACTCTTTTATGGGGTGAACCACGGACATTCCAGAACATGTCCGCTGGAGAGAGTGCAGGTGGAGTAGAATGGACTTTCGGTCAAACACTTGTGTGTGTGGTGTGGTTTGGTGATGTGTGGTGTGACTGATGTGTTTCGTGTAGTGGTTTGGTGTGTGTGCAGGTTTGTGTGTGTGTGTGTGTGTGTGTGTGCCGAGGCCCGAAGAGAGGAGAGAGAGAGAGAAGTGGAGTAGCAAAGCAATGTAACCTTTCCTGCTGATAAGAAAATGAAAGAACGAATTAAACGAGTTGTCCTATATTACTCAGGGTATGTTGATTTCACGGGTAACATATCGCAAGGGGTGCGCAGAAGAGAGAGCGGGGAGAGGAGGGAGAGAGATTCACTTTTAGGGGTGTTGTGTGGTATGCGTGTGTTGTCTGTTCGCGTGCGATGCGTGTTGTGGGCGTGGTATGCGGATGCGCCGCCGCGCGCGCGCGCGCCTGTGTGTGTTTCGTTTGTGGGGTTGTGTGTGTGTGTGTGGGGGGTGTAGGAGGGGGGGGGGGGAGAAAAATGAGGGGGGGGGGGGCGTGGTGTTGAGTAGAAGGGAGGAGAAGAGGGAAAAGGGAGAAAGGAGAAAGGGGGGGATGAAAAGTGTGTGAAATATGAGACGCGTCCCTGGTGCGACCTCTGTGGACCTGTTTTGTCTTTGAGTAGAAAGTGTGCTTTTTGCTGCAAGTTTCCGTGTTTCTCGAAATGCAGCCGTCTCTCTCATCTGCTCCTCTCTCTCTCTCCGCTCATTCTTCTCCTCTCTCTCTCACCTCCTCTTCTCTCGCTCCTCTCTACACACGCACGCGCACACACACCACACGACACACACCACCACCCAGCACACACACACACACACACGCACGCAACGCGACGCACCGCACGCACAACGCTCACGCACGCACGCGGACGGCGGAAGGCGCAACACCACCCCAGCACCCACACACACACACACACACTATAGATCTAGAACGTTCGTGCTCTCGCAATCTAGAAACCTATATGGTATTGGAATACCCTTGATGACACATTGAACAGCGCACGCCACAGACCTATAATCCTACAATTTTTTTGAAACGCAAGATCGGAAGACCGGAGACTATCAGTACTCGAGAAAAGTTTCCATAATTGTAACTATAAGACTGGCCAACTGGAATACGTTTTCAGAAGATAGTTAAGAACGTTGCGTTTCAACTAAACTGTGATGACGTTACCACCCAAGATATTGACCAAACTATCTTATCTCTTTCAAAATGCTTTTGCTGTCCTGGCCAACAAAATCCAGTCAATTTCCAAGGTAAAAATTCTATGGTTTTCTAAAAAAAGCATTTTGGGCAATGTCTGGGTGAATGAAGGCTTGTGAGCAGGCAAGAAAAAGGAGAGAAAGTGAGTTAAAATTAAACAGCATACAAAACGAAATAAGTGCGCTGAAAAATCTTCATTGAGAAAAAGAAAGAAAGCAAAAAATAAATTGAATAGAATTGTATAGGATCAGGCGACAACAAAGCGACAATACTGGTCCTCTTTTTGCAAAAACCTGAAGTATCTAATTCAAAGGACGGGTTGCAAAAAGTATGTGGAAAAAATTAAAACAATGAAAAAATGGCATTTTAAACTTCCACACATACTCTATCAAACTCGGGTAAATCTAATTTTCCCTTCAATTCTGATAAAGCTGAATCTTTTGTTGACCTGGTTTGCCAAAAACGCGCAGCATTAATAGTTGACAGAAAAAGAATAGATCATACCGGGAGCCAAGAGGATAAACGCATTATATAAGTAGTAATAAAGATAGCTGGGAATAACCACTAACCTAAACGCCCCTATATAGCACTACAAGAAGTTCAAGAATGTCCTTAGTAAAATAGGGCAGCCAGAAGATAAACTTCAGTCGGTCTTGATGGTATTTCGAAGTGAAATGCATGCTACGCCACCATACCAGCAAACGTTGTGCAGTTCCTCCATTTGTTTTTTCCAAAAATGGTGGAATGATGGTAAAAGACCTCGTTTATGGAAACAGGTTCCCATTATCGTTCCTAATATATAAACATGGAAAACCTCGCACTGATTATAAACAGTTTACCGCCCAATCGCCTTAACGTCCCATACCTCGCAAATTAATGGAAACGAATCGTACGTGCTAAATAGATTATCTTATTACTGTAAGAAGCGCATGATGTCATAGCCGATTAACCAAGCTGGATTTCAAACTGGCAGATCCACAGGGGTAGAACACCTAGTCCAACACTACAACTCAAGTGAACCAACAAATTTGCAAGACGAGAGAAGAACATCCTAGCTACATTCTTTGACGTCAAAAAAGGCTTATGATCAAGTAATGGCAAGTTAGACTGTTTATCCGACAAATTAAAAACCGTTTGGAAATTAGCGGCTAACAGTATAGATTATGTTCAAGAATTCTTAGAACATAGATCAATTCAACAAAACAAAATCAGAACATACTTATATCCAGAAATCCGAGAACAATGCAAATGGGGAACACGCCACAAAGGTTCAGTAATATACTCCTATCTTATTCAATAGTTTAATGGCAGAATTTACCCCAAAGGCGTATCGAAAGGCACTGAGTTAGCGTCAATTTTTCTGATGCTATAATATGCCTTTGGATGGAGTAACCCATGAAAACGAATAACCCCGTCTCGAGGGTCGCTGAATACATACAAAACGCTTGGATATACCAACGAGAACTCGATATAAAATAAATGTATTTTTTTACAAAACAAGAACGGGCGCCCACTTTCATTTAGAAAAAACACATGATAAGGCGTTTTCAATTGCTGGGGGTTGAAGTAAGTGACCCAGGAAAGGCTCCGCAGTGTTTTACTTTAGATGGCAGTTGAAATAAAAAATGATGTTAAATCAGGTAAAATTCCTAGTTAGGATCGTAACTTCTAAACTGTCATGTAAGACCAGCACATTAGACCACATACGTACCTACCGCACGGAAAAAGTTTAAACTTTTCTTAGATTATAACCAAGCACCCAGTAGGGAGGCCAAAAACGCTTCGGACTTTAATACCCGTCTATCAAGGAGCCGCACTCTGTCGTGCGAGTCTGAGTTTTAACCTATGCTCAGAGAAGTATTTTTCACGCGACACCACATCATCGGTTAATTGCAGAGCATTGTTGCACAGGCTTACAAACTCAGCTCTTTGGTGTTCCCACACATACATCCAACCTTAGGGAACATACAAATGAGATTGGAGTTCCTACCTCTCAGCGAGGGTTCGAAAAGCAAGTAGCGCGTCCAAGTTTGTTTCTGAGAGAGTATTTACACCAGGAAAAATTTCTGTCCAAAGATAGTTTGTTTACCGTTTCTGAAAACGTTTTGTAAGACGAGCTTATTAGTATACAATCCTACGAAAATTCAAGTCTACTTCTAACGCGTATACTCTCTACCTTAATCAAGAGAGTCCAACATAAATAGTATAGAAATCGCTGTTACAAAACCATCCGGTTTTCACCAGTTACCCGAGTTGGGGGAACAACGCAAGGCCTCCTTTGATACGATTCATGCAGGATTTGTCAAAAAAAAGAGTTCAACCGCAACGTACTAAAAAAAATTCCGTATGGCTTACACCTGGAAAAATACAGTGACAAGAAGAACACACCTAAAAAAAATTTTCACAGAACGCTCATTGCTGGGCTAAGACGTTAGACAAGGTGCAGCTTTTGGTAATACCACCCTGACTTAAACTGGAGAACATTAGTAGCCATAATTGGCAAGGAAAGGACGAAGAAAAATTTTTCGATATTTAGTGGGCCGAGCTAGCCGCCCATCCTAATTCCTGTAAATTATATTCTCTTATCGCTCCATCTGAATGTCAGTCACGTACTATATGTTTTACTGATTCTAGATCTGCTCTTGAAAGCAATCCAGTCTTCAAATTCAAAAAATCCGTTTGAGATGATAACAGAAAGAAATCATGTTATACATCGTTTTATCCGATAAAGGCACATCAGTTAGTTTTGCTGGGTCCCCTCTCATTGTGGCATTTCAGCAAATGAGAGAGTCGATCAGGCTGCAAGAAAGGCAGCTCGCAAAGTTGAAGGTTCAATTCCCCTTAATATTCCTTTGATTTAACAGAATGCAATATTCTTCTAAACCAAAAACATCGGATGAAAGTTTCAGAAACTTGATAATGAAATCGGATACTCAGTATTATCAGAGAGTGTGTTAAAATTTTGTGGTGGCAAAATCAACTCGAAAACCTCGTCAAGCAATCACCTTGCCTTCTCTGTCTAGAGAGATTAGAAGTTTACTGCACAGAATGCGGTTAAATTCCCTTCGTACGGAAGTTCTGTAAAAACATTAGATGTATGTGTGGAGAAACACTCGGGTAGGACATCTATTAATCAATTGCCCAAGAGCAAGGGAATTATCGTCGTCAGTCGGGTGTTGTAGTTCTATCTGACGGATCCAGTCCGTCATCATGTGTCCAAGATTTTGAATGACACTACCTCTCTTTCTTTCCTCAGTCATTGTAAATGTTTGTTCCCACACAGCCCAGTGGGCATTTAACCTTTGATGTTCTATCCTTTAATATTAGATTGTTAATTACTTAGCATTACTTACAGTACTCTTGCTCCTATGCTACTACATCAGTTTGAAGCGTATATTTGCCCTAAATCCGGAAAAATTGACACATTTACATACAGCGCGCGCAGACACACACGCACGCACACGACACACCTCAGCACGCACTATAACACGCGCGGCCGCACATACGCACCGCACAACACACACACACACACACCACACACCACACACACACACACACACAACACACACACACACAACACACACACACACAACGCTCACACACACACTCACATCCACATCCTGTGTCCCTCTATCTGGCCATCTCCAATCTCAACTCATATCATAGGAAATGTTTTTTCATACAAACACATTATCAAGAAAACTACCACACAGTTAATTACACCTAATGTACAGAGAGTATAGGTGAAAAGACGTAAAAACAACCCAACACCCCACACACACAACACCAAGCACACACACACACACAAACAAACACACATTACGAAACACAGAGTGACGCAAACTATACCACACACACACAACACCACACAACAACAGCAAACAAAACAACACCAACAAAAACACACACACATGGCACAGCAGACGCGAGCGCGAGCCAAGAACCCAAACAACATACGCCGAGGCGCTGCTAGCACACACAGCGCGTGCAAGCATCGTTTTGCTCACAGGGAAACACCTTGACAACAACCATTTAAAAAGACACGCTGGACCAGGCACCAACACTACGTAAATGTACTCAGTGTTCATTACCCACACACGAAACGGCGCGCGCGCGCGCACAAACAAAACACACACATACACATACGAGCGCGCGCGAACGAACACAACACGCAAGACAACACAAGCAAACAAACACACAGCCAAAAACACGCAACGCAGCGCGTAGCAACACAACACACCACACAACACACAACACAACAACGCAACAGGGCGACGACACGACAAGACGGGACAATATCGCACGCGGGCGGGGATGGGGCACAGCCAAACACACCCTGCTCCCGCTTCCCCCCCCACCCCTCAGGCCAGCTCCGTCCAGCAGCAGATCCCACGGGAAGAAAAGTTAGACGAGGACAAAGTTGAACGATGAGTAGCATACGTTGGTTCTACGAACAATTACGTTCAGAGGAGGGCGAAGGTTAGACGGGTAAGAAGCGACAGGGGCATGAGAAGGGGTGGGTGGGTGAATTGCTAAAAGCACGAGACGGTAGGAGGGGTGCTAGTCAGTTGAAGGAGATGAGAAAATGAGTTTTGTCGTCCTACCGGGCGTTCGGTGACTGACTCTCTTCTGTACCTCGAGTGCGTCCCGCATCGCTCGTCGGCTCTCGCGCTGTCATCTTGTAAAGATTGAAGACGTACCAAGGACATGGACAAGATTCCATAATTACATTAGTAAACAATGATTACTATGGAAGTAGAAGTAGTTAGTTAATGTTTACAGAGAAGGTTAGTGTTGGGAGAATGTTTGTGTTGGGAAGCGGAGTTTTAAGCTTTGGTAGCCGCTTGCAGGAGCCCGTCGGTATGAAGGAGCAGGAATCAGGTATTGCTAGATAGTTTTGAAAACCTCTACCTCTGCAAAGCAGTGAGAGCTCTAGAACTTTTTGTTCAAAAGTAGGGATTTTTTAGAAGATCGAACAGCCGGAGATACAGGCTAGATGGAATCAGGAGCGATGTTGGGGATGGGCCGGCGAGGGAAGAGAAAAGAGACAGTAAGGAAGGCGAATAGGTATATGAGGCATGTGCCGCGAGAGGGACACGGGCCACACTGATTTGGCGATGGATAGAAGGGAGGACATATTCTTTTGGGGGATAAGGGAGAAAAGTAGGCGAGGAGTGAAGAGGAGGAACATCCCAATGGCTTAGTAGGTAAGGGAGAAGGGAGAAGAGAGAGGATAAAGAAAGAGAGAGGAGAGAGACGGAAAGAGAGGGAGAGGAAGAGAAACGCAAAACGAGGGTAGACGGGGAACCGGAACTGTACATTGGAGAAGGACGCGAGGGGGGCAATAGGTGATCGTGCGGCATTAAGGTTCAAAATTATTAAGAAAAAAGAGGAGCAGGTGCTCGAGAGCGTACCAGAGAGAAAAAAAGTAAGGAGGTACACTGCGGTATCCGAACGGACTTGGAGACCGCAAGAAAGGGGGAGAGAAAGAAGGAGGAAAGGAGGAGAAGAAAGAAAGATAGCATGAGAAAAGAAAGAAGAAAGGAGGAAGAGGGGGGAGAAAAAAGGGCCGGCCGGGAGAGGGAACGACGAAGCGAGTATTGTATCTAGTGAGTTGGGGTAGCTATGTGGTGGAAAGTAGCCAAGAGAGTGGTTAATGTACAAAGATTACTAATAAGCAGGCTGCAACTCTAGCGCCGAAAGAGGGGAGTAACAGTTGAGAGTAAAGGGCGAAGGGAGTACGGCGTGGGGAAAGGACACATAAGAACGAGATACGGGGAAGTGAAAAAGGGCAGCGAAAAGAAGGGGGTGCGCGGGATTTTGAGTGTGCAAACTTGTAGAAGCGTAATAATACCTCTCGGTAATTTGGTGAAGGCATATCGTTCGCTAGTTACGTTTAGATATAAATATGGCACGGTTCGTGCACGATGTGAATTCAAGATATTGGTATCTGAAGAATGAAAAATGCACATGATGTGGTATCGTATATTTTAAAAACTTTATATGTGTAAGAGAGAAATGGAGGAGAATTAATATGGTCCGTTGCGTTCAGGGGTGGGGAAGGGGGTGGGTTAATGAACGGGTCACGAACTACCTTCGGTTGCAGGGACCTGTGCAGTTGTGAGCCAGAGTGCTTGCGTGGGAAATACATGAATGCACAGACAGCGACTTTCTGTCTGAATCCCTGGGTTTTATTTCAAGAAGGATGTTGTGTATGTCTGAACTAATGGGCCCGCATCGACCAGGCAGCGGCCGCTGATTGAGAACGAACTCGTGAGCGAGAAGAATAGTGCTCAACCCAATGAGCATATGTATCATCACTAAAGCGCTCAGTTCAGTTAAGGCACAAACTTTCTCTCGTGAGTCGTGGGATGTAAAAACAGATGGTAATGGGGCTATGAATTCTGCTTTAATCTGATACATCAACGTTTGGATACATAAGTACACGTTAACATTGTAACGACCCCTCGTTTCCATATGGGGCTTGGGCATTACTGAGAATGAATAAATCATCTGAAATCTGAGTCCTGAAGCGCTCTCTCTGATCTCTCTCTCTCTCTCTCTCTCTCTCTCTCTCTCTCTCTCTCTCTCCACACACACACACACACACACACACACACACACACACACACACAACACGCACGCACGCACGCACGCACGCACGCACGCACGCCGCACGCACAACACGCACGCAAGCACAGCACGCACGTACACACACACACACCCACACACAAACCCACACACACTTGAGTGAGAGACACGAGACAGACAGACAGAGAGTCATCCAAAAACAACATAAATATTCCTTTCCACCTGGCACCCCTCCATTTCAGCCATTCTGTATGTACACATACCGTATAATACATGCCATATACATACACAGAGCCAAGAGAGTCGGTCAGAGAGACAGACAGAAGACAGACAGACAGGACAGACAGAAGACAGACAGAGACAGACTGGACAGGCAGAGACAGAGGGAACCGAACAGAAAAAGAAAGAGGGAAGACGAGGGGGAAAGAGAGACACAACACGCCGTCACACAAAACGAGTGACTGTAGACGTGTGATCAAGACCTTTTGTTTTCACTTTAGATTATGATGATTTCAAAGAAAAGGGGGGGGAAAAACGGGGGGGGGGGGGGGGGGGGGGGGGGGAAGAAGGCAGGAGATAAGAGGGCAAGGAGGATAAGACGTAGGCGAGGGGGAGGGCGAGAGACAGACAGACAGACAAGAGAGAGATTATAGGTGCTAGCGGGATAGATGGAGAGAAGGATCCACGTCCCACATCTGGAGTGATCGAAAGAACAATTACAGAATGACACTTACTGGACTTTGTGAAAGAGGAAGTCGTCAGTGTAACACGAGAAGCAACCGATAAGGAATCTGAAAAGGCGAAAGCAGTGCACGCTCCGGGTGTCTAAAGCGAACGCCTTCAGTAAGTTGGTGTGTCTTTAAATCAAGAGTGATGTGCTGAACACAGAACAGTAACATGGCTGTTACATACATTTAATACTGTCGTAATATTTGGTCCGTGATGGGTTACATAACAAAGCAGAGAGAGAGAGAGAGATTGACACTTTGATATTTTATTGTCATTACCAAAGAGGTCTTTTGACAAGGGGTTGAGAGGTAACAGAACAAAAACATTTCCCCTCTTCCTTTCCTGCAAACAAATAGTACACTTTCATTCATAGAGTGTATCAAATCCAAAGTTAACAAAAACAAATAAATTCGTAAAATTTGTTATGTCCTCACCTCACGCACAGGAGTAATGCAGTAAAGTTTAAAACAAACAAACAAACAAAGACTGACTGACTCAAACAAACAAACAAAACAAAAAACAAAGACTGACTGACCATCCACTCAATCAAATAATGACATTGTATTTTACTGATCTCTTCAACATGCTCGACCATCCACTCAATTAAATGATGACATTGTATTTTACTGATCTCTTCAACATGCGATGAATGATAATATTCATTCAGATATCTCATAATGTATTATCTTAAATTTCACTACCTTCATCTGTCTAATTTTCAATGCTTCCGCGATGAATTTCGCAACTGATTTAATTACAAGTTCATCATCTGATGGTAACACGCCAGCGACATTTTGTCTTTTCGCTAACTGGAAAAATGAACAATTTGTCTGCGCTTCATTATAAGCAGTTACTGTGGAACAGAAAGTGTTCTTCGTTATAAATAATGTGCCTACATGCAGGACAAGGAGATTCTGTGGATGTTTCACATTCAAACATCTTTTGTTCGAATTAAAACCTAAAGTTCTCACCTAAATCTTGCGTAATTTATTCTGTGCCATTTATCTGTTATGGACATTGAGAAACTTTTCAGAATGGAACACATTCTTAAATGAGGAAAAAACAGATATACTAAACATTCACAAAATTGTAGTTTATCAAAGGGTGTATCTGCCCTGTTCCCTATAAACTGGTGGTGGATGGATAGGAATAGGTACTGGAAAGGGAAACGCTTCATAGCCTCGTAGGTACTTGTTCCATCTGCAAGCATTTTCATTAAGCCCCCTTTCAGCTGCGTAAGTAAGAGAGGTTTCTTCCTGTGGATCACCGCCGGTTTCACACATAAGCCCGCCGGCGTCTGTACCCTCACCGCTGTTTTCCGGGAGCTTCCAGCATTCCCCTCGTGCCTCTGTTTCCGTTCGTCGAGGTTGATCTGCGTCACGGGCACCGTTCTACTTGTTTGTATTGTACAGATCTCCTTCCAATGAGATTCTCGTGACCATTAACCTCCGCTGAAACCGAG
>JADBJO010018797.1:0-34602 GCA_016801955.1 Conus betulinus
AAGTGTCTGTATCTTTTGTGGCCTAATGCCACCTGGTTCAAACTAAAGGAATCGTCAGCCACAATCATGTCACGTCCTTGGACACATTTGGAACTCTATGCAATCATCTTCCTTCTTCCACCAATAAATTCTCAAATTCTGTCCGCTTTCCTGCCCCTGCTCTTTGGCGATAGAACCCCTTTCGCTTTCTTCAACCGTGTTTGCATGACAAATGGTGATTGGTGTCACGTTGTTTGTACCAAGCAATTATTGGTGACTGTACATGAGGTGGGGTTCTTCAGTAGTGAGCACTTGGTGCTCCGCTATTCCTGACTGAACAATTCAGTTTGTGTCCGTTGTGTGCTGGATCATAACAGGTCACTGAACGCTGAACGTACATCAGTGAACTGTGTCAGCATTGAAGTCTCTCTCTGGAACGAATGCGTTTTGATGACTCGATTCGTTCACTGCTATCCCTGCATATGCGTTGGTGATCCGCCACTACAGGGGTTAGAAGAAGGAACACAGAAGAGCGAAAGTAGAATTAGTAACGGCAAAATGAACGAAACACAATTGCAACACACACCAATGCATTTTACCTACAGGTCTTCTCCAAGCAGACAAATAATGTTAAGAACATTGACAACGAAGGCCAACACACTGAACAGTCATGTATCTCTTCGATCTTAGTGCAGATTATCATCTGTAGTGAAACACCAAAGCCGTGGAACAGAACTACAGATAAAATGGAAGAGACTGAAGAGAAGATATGGAATGAAATAAGGACAATGATAATACAATAATAATAATGAAAATAACAATAATGATTATGGTCATCACATTGGCAATAATTACAATTGAGGAAATTATAACAATAGTTATAACTGTAAGACTGTACAAAGAAACTTGAGGGAAAGTTTGACAGTAGAAGGTCTTCAGAGAAGAAACCCCTCTTGGACAAGTGTTTTAGCCCTGAACTCCTTACATTCTAAGGGAGCCAGACCACATCCTGGCCTTGATTCCCAGATGTCTTTCTACTGCCATTTTTTTTTTCTCCCTTACGCTGCCCAGATTTGAACCAGCCAGTTTTAAATGGGTGGGCATCTCAAAGTGTGCCTTTTTAGAAGGATGTTCTACCCTGTTTTTTCATGGACACCTGCTCAAAGTTAGTAAACTTAAGCTTCATGAAGTTCGTTTTTGTTTCTCCTCGACCAGATCCAGCCAGAATCTTTTCAGCTGTACCATTGCCTACAAAGTTCTGGTCCCCTTCCTTCCTGAAATCCCAAACTGTTTTCTTAGGTCACTGGCTGATGAGCCTATAAATCCACTTGTTCCCATGTTTATGTAAAGAACCTGGGCCTGGAAGTCAGATTCCTTCAAGCTAGTAGCTAGACTGGCATACTTCTCGTCTTATGTGAGCTTGACCCATCATGCTTTCATATGGCACAGCGAGTTCAATCAGAGTCACTTGTTTTGATGAACCTGTCCAGCCTCATGCCACTCTTCCTGATGATCTCTGGATGGTTCTCCCATTCTGGAAGGTCTACTGTGCATTCCCATCCAAACCCAGCTTCTATGAGCTTGATATCACAGCTGTCCCAGACCATGATTTGTAGCCTCCTGCCATGTAGGACTTTGTTGCTGGAGCTTCTGGTGAGGTAGAGCTATCTCCCCCAGTGCTAAATGCATATGCTACCTCCTTGAGTACTTGGTTGTGCCTTCATGTGTTACCTTCCCTGGGTTAGTGTTGCTTTGCATGAACTCAAAACATGTTCCACAGTTTGTTTGCTGTGACAGAGAGGACACCTAGGATCATTTGGTTTCCCCCATTTGACCAGGTGTGAAATTGTAGCTTGAGGGCAGAAGGTCATATACAGATCTGAGGATAAAGCTAACACAAATAGATACCATGTGCCATATATGTCATTCCAAGTGAGACTTCTTTGGAGTGTGTTTTCCCTCACAGTCCACTGTCCTTGTTGGTCTTGCTGGCTGGACTGCCTTCTGGATTCTCATGGCATCTTCTTTCTTCAGCTCCTCTATCACTATGTCTCTCTTTGCTTTCTCTTTCACTTTTGACCACCATTTCATTTCTGATGTCTCCATCCCCTGCCTGTTGGCCTGTGTGTGGCCTGTTATTTCCCTGTTCAGAGGATATTTTCCTTTGCTACGTCCACTGCCTCCAGGACTTTCCATTTTCTGCCAGTCTTTAGCTTGGGCAGCATTGATCTCACAACTTTGTCTTCTGAGTCCCCAAGCATGGTTGGTACCTTGCTTTACCCACTTTGTATTCCTTGAGGATGGATTTTCGAGGAAGCTTCAGCTTTGCTTGGCCAGGTGGAGCACTTTGTTCATTTCCTTGTATATTTGTTGATTTTGGCCTCCATTGATCCCACTGTGCTAATACTGATATGTATATCAGTTGAGGCAACAGAAGCTATGGCATCAGCATGAACTGCAAGCACCAGATCTTGTATTTGCCAGGGGGTCTACACTGATCTATTTTCTGCAGGCTTTCTGCTGCTGTTTGCTTGGTTTCCTCTCCCCTCTTTGTGTCTTTAAAGGAGTCATAATACCACCTCCCAAGGCTCTTGACTGGTTCTTCTGTTACAGTGGAACAGTTTGGTAGGCAACAGTGAACATGACAGCTTTTGCTGCTTTCCTTTCCACAGGGAGCAGCTTCATGGTTTCTTTGGATTGACCTGGATGAAGCAATTAACCTGTCATACTGCTTCAGTATTTTTTGTATCTCATCTTCCTGGGTGGAAAGCACTGTTGGGTCATCCATGAAGGCCTTCAGAGGGGGCATTTGGTATTCATTCCTGAGATCTGCCGAACCTATAAAGCTCATGGCAGCTTTCAAGATTACCTCCCGAGAAGCCACGGAAGTACATCCTCAGCATTCCTGTGATGTTCTTTGGACATCATATAGCTTGCGGGCCAACTGAGTCATCTTGTGTGGAACATATCCTTGTGCATTTGCCAGATAAAGCCACACCACTTTGAGGTCCCCATTTCACTGCCCTAGCTCTTGGGATTGCTTCCCAAATCATAGTGGCATGTTCTATACAGCCAAAGATGCCTGGGATGTCTCCTTTCTTGACTGACGAATCCAAGTACTCATTTTCTGTCAGGAAATTCAAGTCCGGGCAAATCCAAGAATTTTCTGCCAGTGGTACTGATTTTCTATCAGGCATTCAATAATAATGATGTTAATGATGATAACAACAGCGACAATACTTAATATTATAATATTACTAATAATTACAATATCTAATGACACAGAAAATGGGCAAGACATTATTTTTAGTAAGATAAAATCTAAGAACTATTCAAATTATTACACTACTACTATGACAACAACAAGCGGAGTACTATTATTACTACTACTATTACCACCATCACCACTACTACTACAACTACTTCTACTAATACTATTGATACTACAGAAAATGGGAAAGATAAAATCTAAGAAATATACAAATACATATGAATTTAGAAAATACATAAGTAATAAAGTTTATCATAAAGTGTGAATACTGAAAAAACGATGTTGACAAATATAATTATAACAATAATAAAAATATTACTACTACAATTAATAATAATGATGATGATGATGATGATGATGATGATGATGATAATATATTAATAACATCTTTGATAAGTACATAGAAAGGAATGAAACTGATCAATGATTAAAAAGCTAAAACCGGTAAAAGTACTATTGAAACAGAACTGGGGGGAAAAAAAAAGTAAAAAGAAGTTATACATGTAAAGAAAATCAGAATAAGAAACAGGGATGAATAGATGCCTAAACAAGAATAGACTGATAAAGAAAATGTAAATAGTGAAGGAGGAAGGAAGAGACAATAACTACAACATGAGCAGTATGGTGATCTATTTGTGGAGACTATGGCGGGCAAGTGCTGTAGAGGTGGAATGAGCTATTCATTAATGTTCTTAATAGTCCTGAGAAAAACAAAAATTTCTTTCGATGACAAGCACTGGAAAGTTGCTCCTTCCATCATTAGTAAGAGAGACGATACAGGTGAAATTTTTATCTGCAAACTACTCTATAATTCTAATGAAAATCATTTTGAGTCCCTCCCCTAGAGGACCACACCTGTCACCCCTCCTCGTCACAGTCCCATTGGAGAGAAGACAGATTTTGCAACTGGGTTTTGAGCAGGGGAAAAGTACTGATGACATATGTGTTGTGATTTTGTTATGTTGGGACTTACAAGTACTAAAGTTGATCACTGAGGTTTTTTTTTTTTTTTTTGGGGGGGGGGGGGGGGGGGGGGGGGGGGGGGGGGGGGGGGAGGGGGAGGAGGGGTCACTCTTGAAAATAACCACGGGTTTGGTGTCAAAAGCAGGTTTATGATCTTCTAATATTTGCCAATAGGGCTTGAGGATCCTGCAGATGGGAAGCGTGTGACTGTGAGGGTGGAAGAGAAGGCAGGTGATGGATATATTACATATGTGTTTCTGTTGAAGGCTGAGCTTCCAATGCTATTGTTCTGGCCACATCAGTGTGTGGTGGAGAGCATCACTGATGGTGGTACTGGGCTATTCACAGCTGGTGAAGAACTCAAACATTTTGGCTGCTTGCAGTGTGGAACCTCCTTCATGGGAGCAGTGTCTGTGCAGGTGGAGGAATTCTGAGTATGGAATGCTGTGTTTTGTGGATGGGTGGCAGGAAGAAGTGTAGTCATGGTATGAATGTGGATCAGCAGATTTGAAAATACCTCAATTCATCTTTGAGAGAAAAAACTGACTGACTGGGGCAAAGTCAAATCATTTAGAGAGAGAGAAAGAGAGAGAGACAGCAGGAGGGTGGGAGGGGGGGAGGGAGAATGGATTACATCACACAAATGTAGCATGCTTGATGTCAGGAGAGCAGAACCTCTTGACTTAGTTATGACACTGAAGTTACACACTTAAAAACACACACACTTTCATTCCCAGAATTATGGTGACCAACACACTGCACAGCATATTCAAAATCCAAAAACATAGACACAAGAACACAAAGTGCTAGTAACACATTTGATAAACAATATTGAACAACCAAACTATGTTCTCAACAGATGTCTTCTCCGACGGTTCTCCAAATGTAACAAACAACAGATGTCAAAAACGGAACACTGAACAGTCACCCTGATAATTGTCATGCTGACTGTGACCCAGTGAGCACTGTTCTGTTGTTTGTTACAACTGAAGAAGACAATTCATCGAAATTTTGCCTGCCTATTAGTATTCTGTATTGTTTCTTCATATAAGCATAAAATGTGCTTCATGTTCTTGTGTGAATGTTTTTCTGGCTTGTTCTCAAAAACTATGTTTGAAGCACAGATATACCCGCAGATAAGAGATGAGACAGTGAACTCACCTATGAAGTAATGAGTCAGATGCCTGGCTATGACATTGTGCACATCCACAAAAGACTTATGAAGAACCAGCTGCAGATCGGAGGTCTTGGTCAGCAAGTACCTGATGTGATGCTCCAAGTTCTCCACCACATAGTCTGCTGCGAAAGAGCTGCCATGGCCATCAAATATACCAATGTATACCAGGGTGTTTTCCACGTTCTTTGATCACCAAGCGATCTTCATTCGATTTGCGACGCCCAATCAAAGATGCTGTACCAACAACATCAAGAGTAATTTTTGGAATCAGTTTTCCCTTCTTGATGCTCTCCTCCATGAGGATGGATAGAGACAAGCGGTTGTTCCATGACCCCAGTGTGTCAAAGTTTCACCCCTCGTTGATGCTGTCCTTTGTTCTCTGGGTCGGACAGCACCTTGTGCAAAAACAGCAGATGTCTCAAATGTTCTGCAAGCTTTGGCAGGAATAAATGCAGTCTGTTTCAGGCTGTGCCTGAGGTGAACCCCATGACACCAACATCCCTGACACAGGATCGTCCAGTTTTGACATAAAAGCTTGACAGCTGGTTTCAACATGGAGTTGAAGTGTTAGCTTCAATCTGAGAGTCCTAACTGCAACTGAAAAAACAAACAAACAAAAAACACAACTGTCAAACAAAATCAACAATGCTGTCATTGTGTTCACATAGATGCACACAACCATTACATTCTCCTTCAATGTAGCCTAAACCAGCCATCATTTTGCTGTACTTTTGATTGAAATTGGGTTTGTTGTTCTTAAAGATCATAGAACGGAAGACTTAACTGGTGGGTTTGGAATTCTGGTCAGTACTCAAGAATCTAGCTGTGACCCAGCTGTTGGAGACATATTCAGAGAGCTATACTCACAATGCCAATGAGAATATACACACAATCAAGATTGAAAGACAGCATTCAAACAAACAAACAAACAAACAAACCTAAACAACAGCCTTTCAGCTGTCAACATGACAGTAGATAATGTTATGTGTATTTTCAAGTTGGTGCCACATTCTGTGTCAAACGCCAAAATACAGTCTGCAACTGAAAGAGAATGTCCATTAATGATATATAAATAAACTTGCATGGTGATTGAGAGACAGTTAAGAAAAAAAAAGAGGAAAAGCTGGGGGAAAAAAAGAGGAAGATAGCAGCCCAGCCTACCTCAAAGAGAAAAAAAAAAAGGAAAAATGTTTTGGAGAAGCACACACACAAACCAAAAGGAAAAAAAAAAGAATGATGTTGCAACACTTGACATAATCGTAGTGAGACTAACTAACATGTCTGTGGGTGTGTGGGTGCCTTTCAGTTGTCAATACTACAGTAGCAATGTTATGTGTATTTTTGATTTGGTGCCACACTCTGTGTCAAACGCCAAAATACTAAAGCCTGCAACTGTAAGTGAATGTCCATTAATGATATATAAACTTGCATGGTGAGTGAGAGACAGGCAAATAAACAGGGAAAAAAAGGGAAAAAAAAGAAGATAGCAGCACTACTTTTTAAAAAAAAAAAAGGAAAAAATGTGTTGGAGGACCACTGACAAAAGGAAAAAAAAAAAATGATGTTACTAACACTTGAGAAAACTGAAGAGAGACTAAGCATGTCTGTGGGTGTGTTCACCTAGCAATTTCTCTGGAAAACGACACATCATGCTTCATGACCACCCAGTGTCTGATACACAAGACAGCAAAGCAGTACAGGATGAATACCTGGACATCAAAGATTTGAAAGAGAAGGCTGGGAATCATTAACTTCATCAGTGCATGTGGGCTGCTCATTTTCATCATTCTTTTTTTCCCCCTGGAAACCGGCACTTGCTAAAAATTTAAATAATTTACACTACACTTAAAAAAAAAAAAAAAAACCACAACTGATGCTAGATAAATATAATGCACAAAATTTTGTCTGCTGTTTTGTACATGTAACACAACTGGAATGTGAAACTTCAGCTAGGAACTGTTGTTGTTTTCCTTTTTTTCCACTGTTTTATTTCATTACCTATTTTTGAGGTCAATAAACAAATTTGATATTAATGATCTCATACAAATTTATGAAGTATAGTGAGAAAAGAGTTCTTGGTGCTTCATAATTAAGAGTGACATGTGAAATAATCATGCTCTTCTTGTACCATTCATGACTGAGGGAAAAAAATAACTTAAGAGTAGAGTGTATACTGTTACTATGAATCTGCAGCCATGCACATGAAATAAGAATATTAGCACTTTATTTTATAACAAGCTTTTTACACCACTGTACCTAAAGGCAACAATATCGTGAATAATTTGTCATCCTATGCAGAGGGATATACATTTTTATTTATTGGAACAAACAATATTAACTCAGCTTGTATTGTAACAATAATGATAATGAGCTTAGTACTTTTGTCAATGTAGTACTAAGGCTTTAAAAATTTTATTTCAAAACCATGAATGCTCACAAAACCAAGATAGAATCTTTGCCTTAACCTAAAATCAGCGTATCTTTCAACAGAATACTGAAATAACAAAGTTCAAAATAAATATTTCCTTTGTCCCATGTCACACTTATGACACTTTCTAGTGGTTTAGTTCATTTCTAATACTACTAGTAGAGTTTAAAAGCATAAATATTCTTGGATTTAAATCATTCACTTCATCAAAAATGTGAAAACATTCTTTTCAAATCGCCTAAAATGCATGTACCTTAAAGAACATAAGTACAGAACTTACGCTGGTGATCTCAATCACGTATATTGATGAGTTGCTCTCCTCGTAATGCTTCCCAGGATGCTTAATAATTGTTTCAAATATGGGATGGAAATGGCGAGTTTCCTCTCATATTCCCTTTCAGGCAAAATGACTTTACCATGCCAATCTCTTGCTATATCAAACTATGGCAGTCGACTGGCTATGTTTGGCCTGTTCTTAAGTCTAAGGCAATTTTTTTTAAATATGCCCTACAGACTGTTTTCTGTATAATATAGCACGAGGTCACTTCCACTTCCTCATCATTCTATGACAATGCAAAAGTAGCACCCCTGTAGAAACACAGCAAACTAACGGCAATGGATGGGAGTGACTGTGAATTTGACAAAAGTAAGTATATTTGACCAAATAATGAAACAGGGAGTATGAGAAAAACTCCAGATTTAAGTGTGATATTCTGTATGTCAAACACGACAGCATAATTCAAGTAGAGAGAGCAAAATGGCCCTGGCAGTAAAATTAACGGTTTGTGTTTTAAGTGTGATATTCTGTATGTCCAGCACCAGTCATAATTCAAGTAGGAGAGCAAATGGCCCTGGCAGTAAAAATTACGGTTTGTGTGTTTAAGTGTGATATTCTGTATGTCAAACACCAGCATAATTCAAGTAGGAGAGCAAAATGGCCTGGCAGTTAAAATTAACAGTTTGTGTTTTTAATGTGATATTCTGTATGTCAAACACCAGCATAATTCAAGTAGGAGAGCAAATGGCCCTGGCAGTAAAATTAATGGTTTGTGCTGTGATGGCAGTGATTGAAGGAACCATCAGCTCTGGTCATGCAGAGGGCATTCTTAGCGTGCCAGGAAAATGCCTTCAGAAGACAGCATTCAGGGACAAGTGCTGGAATACAGTCAACATAGCAATTGCTCTGTCTAAGCAAGCAAGAAGCTCGTCAGGAACAAATATTCTTCTTTTACTGGTGGCAGGTGATGTTCCTGGATCATCAAGCGAGACTAAGAATCTTCCTGTTTTCCCAGTGTGTGCATGTGTGTGTGTGTGTGTGTGTGTGTGTGTGTATGTGTGCGCGTGTGCGTGAGTGTGTGGTGGTGTGTGATATGTGCGTACATGTGTGCATGCGTGCACACGTGTGTGTGAGTACAACCATGAGTTAATCTGACAATAAATTAGTTTCAATGAGAGAGTGTGGTGAGTGTGGTGTGTGTGTGTGTGTGTGGTGTGTGTGTGTAACTGCAGTGCCTCTACTGCAGAGTCCCCTCTGGGATGGGAGCGTGGTGGAACCCCGCAGGTGTGATCCTAGCATGGCTGTGGGTGGTCCCACAGACACACACCCTCCCAGATGGATGGGGATGTCTGCCACAAGGAACATCAGGCAGCCAACATCCATCTCCTGGACACATCTCCCCTCCATCTGGGAGGGTGTGTGTCTGTGGGACCCACCCACAGCCATGCTAGGATCACACCTGGGGGTTCCACCAACGCTCCCATCCCAGAGGGGACTCTGCAGTAGAGGCACTGCAGTACACACACACACACACACACACACACACACTCACACTCACACTCTCTCATTGAAACTAATTTATTGTCAGATTAACTCATGGTTGTACTCACACACACGTGTGCACGCATGCACACATGTACGCACATATACACACACACACACACTCACGCACGCGCACACATACACACACACACACACACACACACACACACACACATGCACACACTGGGAAAACAGGAAGATTCTTAGTCTCGCTGATGATCCCAGGAACATCACCTGCCACCAGTAAAAAGAAGAATATTTGTTTCCTGACGCTTCTTGCTTGCTTAGACAGAGCAATTGCTATGTTGACTGTATTCCAGCACTTGGTCCCTGAATGCTGTCTTCTGAAGGCATTTTCTGGCACGCTAAGAATGCCCTCTGCATGACCAGAGCTGATGGTTCCTTCATCACTGCCATCACAGCACAAACCATTAATTTTACTGCCAGGGCCATTTGCTCTCCTACTTGAATTATGCTGGTGTTTGACATACAGAATATCACATTTAAAACACAAACTGTTAATTTTACTGCCAGGGCCATTTGCTCTCCTACTTGAATTATGCTGGTGTTTGACATACAGAATATCACACTTAAAACACAAACCGTTAATTTTACTGCCAGGGCCATTTGCTCTCCTACTTGAATTATGCTGGTGCTTGACATACAGAATATCACACTTAAAACACAAACCGTTAATTTTACTGCCAGGGCCATTTGCTCTCCTACTTGAATTATGCTGGTGTTTGACATACAGAATATCACACTTAAATCTGGATTTTTTTTCTCATACTCCCTGTTTCATTATTTGGTCAAATATACTTACTTTGTCAAATTCACAGTCACTCCCATCCATTGCCGTTAGTTTGCTGTGTTTCTACAGGGGTACTTTGCATTGGTCATAGAATGATGAGGAAGTGGAAGTGACCTCGTGCTATATTATACAGAAAACAGTCTGTAGGGCATATTTAAAAAAAATGCCTTAGACTTAAGAACAGGGCCAAACATAGCCAGTCGACTGCCATAGTTTGATATAGCAAGAGATTGGCATGGTAAAGTCATTTTGCCTGAAAGGGAATATGAGAGGAAACTCGCCATTTCCATCCCATATTTTGAAACAATTATTAAGCATCCTGGGAAGCATTACGAGGAGAGCAACTCATCAATATACGTGATTGAGATCACCAGCGTAAGTTCTGTACTTATGTTCTTTAAGGTACATGCATTTTAGACTGGATTTGAAAAGAATGTTTTCACATTTTGATGAAGTGAATGATTTAAATCCAAGAAGATTTATGCTTTTAACTCTACTAGTAGTATTAGAAATGAACTAAACCACTAGAAAGTGTCATAAGTGTGACATGGGACAAAGGAAATATTTATTTTGAACTTTGTTATTTCAGTATTCTGTTGAAAGATACGCTGATTTTAGGTTAAGGCAAAGATTCTTGGTTTTGTGATCATTCATGGTTTTGAAATAAAATTTAAAGCCTTAGTACTACATTGACAAAAGTACTAAGCTCATTATCATTATTGTTACAATACAAGCTGAGTTAATATTGTTTGATTCCAATAAATAAAAATGTATATCCCTCTGCATAGGATGAAATTATTCACGATATTGTTGCCTTTAGGTACAGTGGTGTAAAAAGCTTGTTATAAAATAAAGTGCTAATATTCTTATTTCATGTGCATGGCTGCAGATTCATAGTAACAGTATACACTCTACTCTTAAGTTATTTTTTTCCTCAGTCATGAATGGTACAAGAAGCATGATTATTTCACATGTCACTCTTAATTATGAAGCACCAAGAACTCTTTTCTCACTATACTTCATAAATTTGTATGAGATCATTAATATCAAATTTGTTTTATTGACCTCAAAATAGGTAATGAATAAAACAGTGGAAAAACAGTTCCTAGCTGAAGTTTCACATTCCAGTTGTTTACATGTACAAACAGCAGACAAAATTTTGTGCATTATATTTATCTAGCATACAGTTTGGTTTTTTTTTTGTTTTTAAGTTGTAGTGTAAATTATTTAAATTTTTAGCAAGTGCCGGTTTCCAGGGGGAAAAAAGAATGATGAAAATGAGCAGCCACATGCACTGATGAAGTTAATGATTCCCAGCTATTCTCTTTCAAATCTTTGATGTCAGGTATTCATCCTGTACTGCTTTGCTGTCTTGTGTATCAGACACTGGGTGGTCATGAAGCATGATGTGTCGTTCCAGAGAAATTGCTAGGTGAACACACCCACAGACATGCTTAGTCTCTCTTCAGTTTTCTCAAGTGTTAGTAACATCATTTTTTTTTTTTCCTTTTGTCAGTGGTCCTCCAACACATTTTTTCCTTTTTTTTTTTTTAAAAGGTAGTGCTGCTATCTTCTTTTTTTTTCCCTTTTTTTTCCCTGTTTTATTTGCCTGTCTCTCACTCACCATGCAAGTTTATATATCATTAATGGACATTCACTTACAGTTGCAGGCTTTAGTATTTTGGCGTTTGACACAGAGTGTGGCACCAAATCAAAAATACACATAACATTGCTACTGTAGTATTGACAACTGAAAGGCACCCACACACCCACAGACATGTTAGTTAGTCTCACTACGATTATGTCAAGTGTTGGCAACATCATTCTTTTTTTTTCTCCTTTTGTGTGTGCTTCCAAAACATTTTTTCCTTTTTTTTTTCTCTTTGAGGTAGGGCTGCTATCTTCCTCTTTTTTTCCCCCAGCTTTTCCTTTTTTTTTCTTAACTGTCTCTCAATCACCATGCAAGTTTATTTATATATCATTAATGGACATTCTCTTTCAGTTGCAGACTGTATTTTGGCGTTTGACACAGAATGTGGCACCAACTTGAAAATACACATAACATTATCTACTGTCATGTTGACAGCTGAAAGGCTGTTGTTAGGTTTTGTTTGTTTGTTTGTTTGAATGCTGTCTTTCAATCTTGATTGTGTATATTCTCATTGGCATTGTGAGTATAGCTCTCTGAATATGTCTCCAACAGCTGGGTCACAGCTAGATTCTTGAGTACTGACCAGAATTCCCAAACCCACCAGTTAAGTCTTCCGTTCTATGATCTTTAAGAACAAGAATACCCAATTTCAATCAAAAGTACAGCAAAATGATGGCTGGTTTAGGCTACATTGAAGGAGAATGTAATGGTTGTGTGCATCTATGTGAACACAATGACAGCATTGTTGATTTGTTTGACAGTTGTGTTTTTTGTTTTGTTTGTTTTTTCAGTTGCAGTTAGGACTCAGATTGAAGCTAACACTTCAACTCCATGTTGAAACCAGCTGTCAAGCTTTTATGTCAAAACTGGACGATCCTGTGTCAGGGATGTTGGTGTCATGGGGTTCACCTCAGGCACAGCCTGAAACAGACTGCATTTATTCCTGCCAAAGCTTGCAGAACATTTGAGACATCTGCTGTTTTGCACAAGGTGCTGTCCGACCCAGAGAACAAAGGACAGCATCAACGAGGGGTGAACTTTGACACACTGGGGTCATGGAACAACCGCTTGTCTCTATCATCCTCATGGAGGAGAGCATCAAGAAGGGAAAACTGATTCCAAAAATTCCTCTTGATGTTGTGGTACAGCATCTTTGATTGGGCGTCGCAAATCGAATGAAGATCGCTTGGTGATCAAAGAACTGGAAAACAACCTGGTATACATTGGTATATTTGATGGCCATGGCAGCTCTTTCGCAGCAGACTATGTGGTGGAGAACTTGGAGCATCACATCAGGTACTTGCTGACCAAGACCTCCGATCTGCAGCTGGTTCTTCATAAGTCTTTTGTGGATGTGCACAATGTCATAGCCAGGCATCTGACTCATTACTTCATAGGTGAGTTCACTGTCTCATCTCTTATCTGCGGGTATATCTGTGCTTCAAACATAGTTTTGAGAACAAGCCAGAAACATTCACACAAGAACATGAAGCACATTTTATGCTTATATGAAGAAACAATACAGAATACTAATAGGCAGGCAAAATTTCGATGAATTGTCTTCTTCAGTTGTAACAAACAACAGAACAGTGCTCACTGGGTCACAGTCAGCATGACAATTATCAGGGTGACTGTTCAGTGTTCCGTTTTTGACATCTGTTGTTTGTTACATTTTGGAGAACCGTCGGAGAAGACATCTGTTGAGAACATAGTTTGGTTGTTCAATATTGTTTATCAAATGTGTTACTAGCACTTTGTGTTCTTGTGTCTATGTTTTTGGATTTTGAATATGCTGTGCAGTGTGTTGGTCACCATAATTCTGGGAATGAAAGTGTGTGTGTTTTAAGTGTGTAACTTCAGTGTCATAACTAAGTCAAGAGGTTCTGCTCTCCTGACATCAAGCATGCTACATTTGTGTGATGTAATCCATTCTCCCCCCCCCCCTCCCACCCTCCTGCTGTCTCTCTCTCTTTTCTCTCTCTCTAAATGATTTGACTTTGCCCCAGTCAGTCAGTTTTTTTCTCTCAAAGATGAATTGAGGTATTTTCAAATCTGCTGATCCACATTCATACCATGACTACACTTCTTCCTGCCACCCATCCACAAAACACAGCATTCCATACTCAGAATTCCTCCACCTGCACAGACACTGCTCCCATGAAGGAGGTTCCACACTGCAAGCAGCCAAAATGTTTGAGTTCTTCACCAGCTGTGAATAGCCCAGTACCACCATCAGTGATGCTCTCCACCCACACACTGATGTGGCCAGAACAATAGCATTGGAAGCTCAGCCTTCAACAGAAACACATATGTAATATATCCATCACCTGCCTTCTCTTCCACCCTCACAGTCACACGCTTCCCATCTGCAGGATCCTCAAGCCCTATTGGCAAATATTAGAAGATCATAAACCTGCTTTTGACACCAAACCCGTGGTTATTTTCAAGAGTGACCCCCCTCCCCCTCCCCCCCCCCCCCCCCCCCCCCCCCCCCCAAAAAAAAAAAAAAAACCTCAGTGATCAACTTTAGTACTTGTAAGTCCCAACATAACAAAATCACAACACATATGTCATCAGTACTTTTCCCTGCTCAAAACCCAGTTGCAAAATCTGTCTTCTCTCCAATGGGACTGTGACGAGGAGGGGTGACAGGTGTGGTCCTCTAGGGGAGGGACTCAAAATGATATTTCATTAGAATTATAGAGTAGTTTGCAGATAAAAATTTCACCTGTATCGTCTCTCTTACTAATGATGGAAGGAGCAACTTTCCAGTGCTTGTCATCGAAAGAAATTTTTGTTTTTCTCAGGACTATTAAGAACATTAATGAATAGCTCATTCCACCTCTACAGCACTTGCCCGCCATAGTCTCCACAAATAGATCACCATACTGCTCATGTTGTAGTTATTTGTCTCTTCCTTCCTCCTTCACTATTTACATTTTCTTTATCAGTCTATTCTTGTTTAGGCATCTATTCATCCCTGTTTCTTATTCTGATTTTCTTTACATGTATAACTTCTTTTACTTTTTTTTTCCCCCCAGTTCTGTTCAATAGTACTTTTACCGGTTTTAGCTTTTTAATCATTGATCAGTTTCATTCCTTTCTATGTACTTATCAAAGATGTTATTAATATTATTATATCATCATCATCATCATCATCATCATCATCATCATTATTATTAATTGTAGTAGTAATATTTTTATTATTGTTATAATTATATTTGTCAACATCGTTTCAGTATTCACACTTTATGATAAACTTTATTACTTATGTATTTTCTAAATTCATATGTATTTGTATATTTCTTAGATTTTATCTTTCCCATTTTCTGTAGTATCAATAGTATTAGTAGAAGTAGTTGTAGTAGTAGTGGTGATGGTGGTAATAGTAGTAGTAGTAATAATAGTACTCCGCTTGTTGTTGTCATAGTAGTAGTGTAATAATTTGAATAGTTCTTAGATTTTATCTTACTAAAAATAATGTCTTGCCCATTTTCTGTGTCATTAGATATTGTAATTATTAGTAATATTATAATATTAAGTATTGTCGCTGTTGTTATCATCATTAACATCATTATTATTGAATGCCTGATAGAAAATCAGTACCACTGGCAGAAAATTCTTGGATTTGCCCGGACTTGAATTTCCTGACAGAAAATGAGTACTTGGATTCGTCAGTCAGAAAGGAGACATCCCAGGCATCTTTGGCTGTATAGAACATGCCACTATGATTTGGGAAGCAATCCCAAGAGCTAGGGCAGTGAAATGGGACCTCAAAGTGGTGTGGCTTTATCTGGCAAATGCACAAGGATATGTTCCACACAAGATGACTCAGTTGGCCCGCAAGCTATATGATGTCCAAAGAACATCACAGGAATGCTGAGGATGTACTTCCGTGGCTTCTCGGGAGGTAATCTTGAAAGCTGCCATGAGCTTTATAGGTTCGGCAGATCTCAGGAATGAATACCAAATGCCCCCTCTGAAGGCCTTCATGGATGACCCAACAGTGCTTTCCACCCAGGAAGATGAGATACAAAAAAATACTGAAGCAGTATGACAGGTTAATTGCTTCATCCAGGTCAATCCAAAGAAACCATGAAGCTGCTCCCTGTGGAAAGGAAAAGCAGCAAAAGCTGTCATGTTCACTGTTGCCTACCAAACTGTTCCACTGTAACAGAAGAACCAGTCAAGAGCCTTGGGAGGTGGTATTATGACTCCTTTAAAGACACAAAGAGGGGAGAGGAAACCAAGCAAACAGCAGCAGAAAGCCTGCAGAAATAGATCAGTGTAGACCCCCTGGCAAATACAAGATCTGGTGCTTGCAGTTCATGCTGATGCCATAGCTTCTGTTGCCTCAACTGATATACAATATCAGTATTAGCACAGTGGGATCAATGGAGGCCAAAATCAACAAATATACAAGGAAATGACAAAGTGCTCCACCTGGCCAAGCAAAGCTGAAGCTTCCTCGAAAATCCATCCTCAAGGAATACAAAGTGGGTAAAGCAAGGTTACCAACCATGCTTGGGGACTCAGAAGACAAAGTTGTGAGATCAATGCTGCCCAAGCTAAAGACTGGCAGAAAATGGAAAGTCCTGGAGGCAGTGGACGTAGCAAAGGAAAATATCCTCTGAACAGGGAAAAACAGGCCACACACAGGCCAACAGGCAGGGGATGGAGACATCAGAAATGAAATGGTGGTCAAAAGTGAAAGAGAAAGCAAAGAGAGACATAGTGATAGAGGAGCTGAAGAAAGAAGATGCCATGAGAATCCAGAAGGCAGTCCAGCCAGCAAGACCAACAAGGACAGTGGACTGTGAGGGAAAACACACTCCAAAGAAGTCTCACTTGGAATGACATATATGGCACATGGTATCTATTTGTGTTAGCTTTATCCTCAGATCTGTATATGACCTTCTGCCCTCAATTTCACACCTGGTCAAATGGGGGAAACCAAATGATCCTAGGTGTCCTCTCTGTCACAGCAAACAAACTGTGGAACATGTTTTGAGTTCATGCAAAGCAACACTAACCCAGGGAAGGTACACATGAAGGCACAACCAAGTACTCAAGGAGGTAGCATATGCATTTAGCACTGGGGGAGATATAGCTCTACCTCACCAGAAGCTCCAGCAACAAGTCCTACATGGCAGGAGGCTACAAATCATGGTCTGGGACAGCTGTGATATCAAGCTCATAGAAGCTGGGTTTGCTGGGAATGCACAGTAGACCTTCCAGAATGGGAGAACCATCCAGAGATCATCAGGAAGAGTGGCATGAGGCTGGACAGGTTCATCAAAACAAGTGACTCTGATTGAACTCGCGTGCCATATGAAAGCATGATGGGTCAAGCTCACATAAGACCGAGAAGTATGCCAGTCTAGCTACTAGCTTGAAGGAATCTGACTTCCAGGCCCAGGTTCTTTACATAAAACATGGGAACAAGTGGATTTATAGGCTCATCAGCCAGTGACCTAAGAAAACAGTTTGGGATTTCAGGAAGGAAGGGGACCAGAACTTTGTAGGCAATGGTACAGCTGAAAAGATTCTGGCTGGATCTGGTCGAGGAGAAACAAAAACGAACTTCATGAAGCTTAAGTTTACTAACTTTGAGCAGGTGTCCATGAACAACAGGGTAGAACATCCTTCTAAAAAGGCACACTTTGAGATGCCCACCCATTTAAAACTGGCTGGTTCAAATCTGGGCAGCGTAAGGGAGAAAAAAAAATGGCAGTAGAAAGACATCTGGGAATCAAGGCCAGGATGTGGTCTGGCTCCCTTAGAATGTAAGGAGTTCAGGGCTAAAACACTTGTCCAAGAGGGGTTTCTTCTCTGAAGACCTTCTACTGTCAAACTTTCCCTCAAGTTTCTTTGTACAGTATTACAGTTATAACTATTGTTATAATTTCCTCAATTGTAATTATTGCCAATGTGATGACCATAATCATTATTGTTATTTTCATTATTATTATTATTATCATTGTCCTTATTTCATTCCATATCTTCTCTTCAGTCTCTTCCATTTTATCTGTAGTTCTGTTCCACGGCTTTTGGTGTTTCACTACAGATGATAATCTGCACTAAGATCGAAGAGATACATGACTGTTTCAGTGTGTTGGCCTTCGTTTTCAATGTTCTTAACATTATTTGTCTGCTTGGAGAAGACCTGTAGGTAAAAATGCATTGTGTGTGTTTTGCAATTTGTTTCGTTCATTTTGCCGTTACTAATTCTACTTTCGCTCTTCTGTGTGACAGGTTTCAGTTACTGTTCTTTTGTTTATTATTTTACTGAAGACATCCATTACTCGTGCAGTCTGGGAAAAAACCCACCCAGTTCATCCATTTTGCCCTCAGTGTCTTTCACATTTACACACAAGACACATGTATGGTCACACATCTACACACACACACACACACGCTTTCATGGTATTTTTTTTTTTCCCTTCTCATCATCTTCTTTACCCCTGTAGTGGCAGCACCAACAGCATGCAGGGAGCAGTGAATCGAGTCATCATAAGGCATTGTTCCAGAGGAGAGACTTCACTGCTGACAGTTCACTGATGTAGTTCAGTGTTCAGTGTTACCTGTTCTGATCCAGCACACACAGGACACAACCTTTGAATTGTTCAGTCACGGAACTAGCGTGAGCAAGTGCTCCCTACTGAAGAACCCCACCTCATGGACAGTCCCCACTAATTTGTTGGTACCAACAACGTTGACCCCAAATCACCCTTTGTATGAACACGGTGAAGAAATCGAAAGGGTGTTCTATCGCCACAAGAGCAGGGCATGAAGGGGCACAGAATTTGAGAATTTATTGTGTGAATGAAGGAAGATGATGCATAGAGTTCCAATGTGGTCAAAGGACGTGACATGACTTGTGCTGAACGCTTCCTTTAGTTTTAACCAGGTGTCATTCAGGCCCAAAAGATACAGACACCAGCAGCAATGGTCAGGAAATATGAGAACACTTCTTCAGTATTCTCAGTCTCTCTGTCTCAAAATTTCTCTTATTTCCCACCGCATATTTTTTTGTTTCGACAAATGCTGATCATGTGCACATTTTTGTGTCTACCTATTGTTTGTTATTTTTGGAAGTTAGTGACTCAGAAAGCATGATGTTCTTCTTCCATTCACCCATAGATCACAGTGACAGGGTCAGTACTATGAATGGCACTGTTACAGACACCGACACCTTCTCCTCAGGAACAACAGCCACGTGTGTCTGATCAAGGACAGTTCAGAGATGGTGGTGGCCCAATGTGGGTGATAGCCGTGCTGTGCTCTGCAGGAAGGGCAAAGCACTCCGCCTGTCTCATGATGATGACCCTGATGACCCCATGGAGTCGGCCCGGGTGACCCAGCTGGGGGGCAAGATTGTCCAGAACAGTCAGGGCATGTCACAGGTCAGTCCTTATCACTGAGCTAAAGGGGAAAGATTGTAGAGAACAGTCAGGGCATGATACTGGTCTGCTTTAATCACCCAGCTAAAAGGGAAAGATTGCAGAGAACAGTCAGGGCATGGAACAGGTCTGTCCTTATTACCCAGCTAAAGGGGAAAGAGTGTAGAGAACAGTCAGGGCATGATACTGGTCTGCTTTAATCACCCAGCTAAAAGGGAAAGATTGCAGAGAACAGTCAGGGCATGGAACAGGTCTGTCCTTATTACCCAGCTAAAGGGGAAAGAGAGTGTAGAGAACAGTCAGGGCATGATACTGGTCTGCTTTAATCACCCAGCTAAAAGGGAAAGAGTGTAGAGAACAGTCAGGGCATGGAACAGTTTGTCCTTATCACCCAGCTAAAGGGGGAAGAGTGTAGAGAACAGTCAGGGCATGGAACAGGTTTGTCCTTATCACCCAGCTCAAGGGGGGAAGAGTGTAGAGAACAGTGTAGAGAACAGTCAACATGTCTCAGGTCAGTCCTTGTCACCCAGCTAAAGGGGAATGATTGTATCACCCAGATTAAGGGGAAAAATTGTAGAAACAGTCAGTCAGGGCATGTCACAGGTCAGTCCTCATTATGCAGGTAAAGGGGAAAAGTTCTAGAGAACAGTCAGGGCGTATCACAGGTCAGTCCTCATTATGCAGGTAAAGGGGAAAAGTTCTAGAGAACAGTCAGGGCGTATCACAGGTCAGTCCTCATTATGCAGGTAAAGGGGGGAAAAAGTTCTAGAGAACAGTCAGGGCATATCACAGGTCAGTCCTCGTCACCCAGTCAAAGGGGAAAGATTATATCACCCAGCTAAAGGGGAAAGATTGTAGAAAACAGTCAGGGCATAATACAGACCTATCTGTTTTCATCACCCAGCTAAAGGGGAAAAACTGTAGAGAACTGACAGGGCATGTCATAGGTCTGTTTTCATCACCCAGCCAAAGTGGGAAAGATTGTAGAGAACAGTCAGTGCATGTCACAGGTCACTCATCATACAGCTAAAGGGGAAGGGTTGTAGAGAACAGTCAGGGCATGAAACAGGTCTGTCTCTGTCACCCAGCTATAGGGGAAAGATAGTAGAGAACAGTCAGGGCATGTTACAGGTCAGTCCCCATCATGCAGCTAAAGGGGAAAGATTGTAGAGAACAGTCAGGGCATGTTACAGGTCTGTCCTCATAACCCAGTTAAAGTGGAAAGATTGTAGAGAACAATCAGGGCATGTTACAGGTATGTCCTCATTACCCAGGTAAAAGGGAAAGATTGTAGAGAACAGTCAGGGCATGTTACATGTCTGTCCTTGTACCCCAGCCAAAGTGGAAAGATTGTAGAGAACAGTCAGGGCATGTTATTTTTTTTACCCAGGTGAAGGGAAAATATTGTGCAGAACAATCGGGAGAATATCTTTTTCTCAAAATGCAAAAAGAATGAAGGAATAATCAGGATATTCACCACTTTTTGAGAAGAATTTACCTCATGGTTAAAGAATCATGCCTGTCTTCGTTTACATTTCGTTGCATACATTTTCTTCTAGTGTGCAGTGGAATCACATGCACAAAGTATCTGTAGTAGTACACTTCTGTATGTATCCATAACTGGTTACCCTGGCTTTGTGCTGCTCACTTGGGTTCAGCTGATAATGACTTAGCAAATTCAGTGACTGATACCATGATGTATGCATGTATAACAGCACTCCATTTGTCTCTCTCACAACATCAGGCCACAGCACTAATAAACACTAAACAGAGTGCCAAGTAACGATTATTTAATACACAGTGCAAAACAGGCTTGTGAATTGTAGACCAATATGTCTTTTTCAGACATCACAGTTGTAGAGTGTAAGCAACAGAATGACCCAGTGTTACAGGTGTATGGCATGACAGCGCGAAGTTGGGACAGGACTGAATCAGTGATAATGATGGTGTGTGGCTGGTGTTACAGGTGAACAAACTTCTGAGCACTACTGGCAGAAGCAATGTTGGGACAGAACTTAATCAGTGATGATGCCGGTGTTACAGGTGAACGGACGTCTGGGCATGACACGCAGTATTGGGGACACGGAACTCAAGCCCTTTGGTGTTATCCCTCAGCCCCACCTCAGGACACTAGAAGTAAGCAGTATCATGTACAGACATGTATTACACAGAGGGATTGGAGATCCTTAGTACATTTTTTTTTTTAACGATTTTATACTGACAGGGTAAAAGTGAAGGAAAATCAGTGGTGACAACAGTGTTAACCAACATGTTCTAAAAACAGAGAGTTTGTTCGCACAATGTAGAGCATGTTTTTTTGCTGTGTGCAGAGAGTGTTCATTTGCTCTATGTAGAGAGTGTTTTTTTTTTTGCTCTGTAGAGAGAGTATTTTGTTTGCTTGTTTGTTTTTAGTCCCATCATCTGTGCCATCTTAGTGGCACTGCACCTACACCGCTCATTCTGACCCCCGTCCACAGCCACAGCCTGGCCCAGCCCGCCGCAGCCCCAGCACCGCCAGTTAACAGGTAGAAGTCAGCGTCAAATCATCAAGTGGCAGCCTGCCAGAGGAAACATTGCACTGCTGCTGAGTCACTTCTGTGGTGTTCAGTGGTGCCTGTTCTGATCCAGTATATGCAGGATGCCACCTACAAAGCCCCATAATGACGACAATGATTGCTAAGTTGCGGAGCCTGCATGAGTGAGCTCTCCCTCCTGAGGGCACCACCACGTTCGTCCAAACGACACCCCCCCCCCCCCCCCGAATTTGCCAATACCATGACCCCAATGGAATCAAGCCCAGGCCATAGACTTGGAGAGGACATTGAAACTAAGGTCAATGTCAGCAGGTAATGAAGGGCCACACAATTTGAGACTTTTTTTTTAATGCTGATCAATGATGAAAATGAGGATGTATTACCATTCCGGACTGAGACTGCATGACAAGGCTGTACTCTACGCTTACTTTCTTCATATATCCTGGTGTCATCCAGGACCGAGAGATACAGACACCTGCAGTGCTTGCAGGAAATTTGAGCATCACTCTCAGAGAGGCATCATTTGGTGGATGAAACTCCACTGTGTGGACCCACTCTTCTCAGCTAAGCCTGTAGCAAACTCAGCTCTGGGTAGGAGCCAGTCCGGGCAGAACAGTCCCACATGGTTCTGATGGGAATCGAACCCATGACCTTGCAGCCAGGAATTTATGACACTAACCACTTTGCCATGGTGGCTGGTGTGTAGAGTGTTTGTTTGCAGAAATGCACTATGTTGGGAATGTTTATTAGCGGTACGAAAAGAGGCTTTCTTTGCTCTATATGAAAGAGTGTTTGTTGTGTAGAGTGAGCTTGTTTGCTCAGTGTGTAGAGAGTGTTTATTTGGTGTGTAGAGTGTGTTTGCTATATCTGGAGAGTGTCTGTTGCTTGAAGAAAGTGTTTATTTGATTTATGTAGAGAGTGCTCTGTGGTGAAGAGTGTTTGTTTGCTTTTGCTATGTTTAGAGAGTGTTTGTCTGCTCTATGTAAAGCATGCCTATTTGCTGTTTGCTGAGAGTGCTGTGTGTGAAGAGTGTTTGTTTGCTATGTTTAGAAAGTGTTTGTGTGCTGTTTGTAGAGTGAGTGAGCGTGTGAAAGAGATGTGATGGTTGGCGGGCATGGTGACCTCCCTTGCAGCCTTTGTGAATCCTAACACATTGGCTAAGAGATTCCTCCTGTTTGTTGATACTTGATGGCTCTTCCTTTCCATCTCCCTGTTCTACTCTTTGCTAGCCCCTGGGAGGCATGCCCCGGGTGGTGAGAGCATCACACCCTGGTAGGTGTTATGTCAGATGGAAAGAAAGAGGTAATGTTGCTTATAGCCCAGCCAACCGCAAGGTTGGTATCAGGGCTTTCATTGTGCTGAAGTCAGCTTGAATACAGATTAAAAATAAAACAACAACAAACAAACAACGCTATGTCTGTTCGGTTCCGTTGGGGGCTGTTGGTTGGTGATGTGAGGTGTTGATAATGCCCCAGAATGATAGGTGCTATGTCTGATAGATCATTAGATGTGACAGCAGACCGACTCTGTTCCCCAGAATCATGGGTGCTATGTCTGATAGATGTGACAGCAGACCACCACTGTTCCCCAGAATGATGGGTGCTATGTCTGATAGATGTGACAGCAGACCACCACTATTCCCCAGAATCATGGGTGCTATGTCTGATAGATGTGACAGCAGACCAACTCTGTTCCCCAGAATGATGGGTGCTATGTCTGATAGATGTGATAGCAGACCACCACTGTTCCCCAAAATCATGGGTGCTATGTCTGATAGATGTGACAGCAGACCACCACTGTTCCCAGAATGATGGGTGCTATGTCTGATAGATGTGACAGCAAACCACCACTATTCCCCAGAATGATGGGTGCGATGTCTGATGATGGATCATTAGAAGTGATAGGAGACGATGATTTCCCCAGAATGATGAGTGTTATGTCTGATAGATGTGACAGCAGACCACCACTATTCCCCAGAATGATGGGTGCTATGTCTGATAGATCATTAGAAGTGATAGCAGACCGATGATTTCCCCAGAATGAGTATTATGTCTGATAGATGTCACAGCAGACCACCACTATTCCCCAGAATGATGGGTGCTATGTCTGATAGATCATTAGAAGTGATAGCAGACCGATGATTTCCCCAGAATGATGAGTGCTATGTCTGATAGATATGACAGCAGACCAACACTCTTACCCAGAATGATGGGTGCTATGTCTGATAGATGTGACAGCAGACCAACACTCTTCCCCAGAATGATGGGTGCTGTGTCTGATAGATGTGACAGCAGACCAACACTCTTCCCCAGAATGATGGGTGCTATGTCTGATAGATGTGACAGCAGACCAACACTCTTCCCCAGAATGATGGGTGCTATGTCTGATAGATGTGACAGCAGACCACCACTATTCCCCAGAATGATGGGTGCTATGTCTGATAAATGTGATGGGAAACTAGCACTGCCAGGCCAGTCTGCTGAGGAGTCTCACAGGAGAGACGCTGTCAAGTAAAGGCACTTGGACACCCTCTTCATCATCACCATGCACTCTCTGACTTCTTCATCCTCTTTTTTCCTGTACATAGATATGGCTGTGCTAGGTCATAATGATAAAGGAACTGTTTGACATCACTCCTCCTACCCCTTCCCCCTCTCCTCCCCCACTGTTCAGGAGAAAATGGATTTAAGCACGTCCCACTGCTGTTTTACTAGAGTCAAACCCCTGTGGCTACTGCTCTGGTAGCCACCTATTAATACATTTGACCAATTCTGTTCTTAGTTTGCCATGGAATTGTCTTCCGATCGGCACTTGACTCAGCAAACTGAAAACCAGTGTGTGCAGAAATGAAATATGACCACTTTTCACAGAAAGTACTATTTATACATGTAAAATGAACTTTGTTAAGAATAGCTTAAAATGAGCGTTGTTAATATAGCTGTGCATAGATTTTGCTTGAACAATCACTCTTCAGCATTACAGGATAAAAGCAGTGCCCAAGTATCGAGAAGCCAAGCTACAATGTGGACTTCAAATTGAAGGCTGTTGATCTGGCTCATCTAAAAGGCAGCCATGCAGCAGCTCAAATTGAAGGTCTGACAGTGGGGTAATCAGCGTGTCAAAAACTTCCCAACACAACAAATAGCAGCTGTCCACGCTACAGATTGTAAGTGTCATTTTAGAAAAGTGAGCATAGAGTCTATAGCGTACAACAAAGGTGTCCCAGCGGGCACAAACACAGAGGCAGAAGTACCACAAGTCCGCAGACAACGTGGCTCACGTTAATGATGTTCTGTAGACTGTGCATGTCTGACCCTGAAGACAGGTTCTACAGTGATTTTTATGCTACGGAAAACACGAATTGAAAAGGACATGATTAGATGATTTTTTTTCCCATCATTGTATGTGTTGCCCTTTCCTGCATGTTTGCCAGTGAATGACAATTACACTTCATAATACACAGTCTTTATTTTACAGTGTTCGCCGTTTTCCTCATCATTTTTCATACCTACTTTTTTGCGGCTAATCAGTTTCTTGCAGCTGTGTGTGTGAGTGTGATTTTTTTTTTTTTTTTTTTTTTGTTCTTCTGATTTAACTCTCTGTCTACCTTATGAATATGCTACCTGACTTAGAATTTGTGCCAAGGGAAGTAACTCAGCGACGCATACTCGCTCGCCACAAAGAAACTGCAATAATTTTTTTTTTTTTTTCCATATGCAGTGAACTGGTACGGAATTGAAAAAAAAACACACAACCCCCCCCAGAATAATTCCACTTCAGTGTTCTATTGATTTCGGCCCCCAAATCAGTGAGCAGTTGATCATTGTTTATAACTAGGTCAAGATCAACATCAGTCTCGTCTTACTTAGAAATTTCTGCAAGAATGTAGCCTTAAAGAAAACTCTCTTCATTACTATTGTATCTGAAAATGGATTCTAGAAGTTGCATAGTTTCTTGATCCGCAATTCTCCCTGAAAATCTTCATGAAGAAAGCTGAACTTTGAAAATTCACACCATTAAAACTACTCCATCAAAACATTTGCAACAAAGCACAAAATGGCATCCAGAAATATTCCTGCCAGAAGACTCTTCTGTCAGGATTACATTCTGGGATATCTGATAGTGAAAGTCATTGACCTAGTATTCGACAGATGATCTTGGTCGACACAATATTCAGAAAGGGGAAATCTCGCAATCGATCTCAGTTGATGTGGTAGGCTGTGGATTGAAAAAAAAAGTAGCGAATGCAGCTTACATAATGGCGCAGGTTAACACCTGAAAATGATGGTAGCTGTAAACAACTTAAACAGATCGATATAGTTTATCTGTCTCTGCGTTTGATATAGTTTATCTGTCTCTGAGTTTTGTGATGCGAGGTCCAGGCTGTGCCTTCAGCTCATCGTTCGTAGTTGACTGTTTCAGATCAAACATGGCTACGATGCCTTTCTGATGTTGGCCACGGATGGTCTGTGCTTCGTGCTGAGCGACGAGGAGATGGTGAACATCATCAGCAGCTGTCAGACCCCCTCCGAGGCTGCCGGACTGGTGGCGGACCAGGCTCTGCACTTTGGCTCTGAGGACAATTCCTCTGTCATCATTGTCCCTTTCGGGGCCTGGGGCAAGTACATCTCTGCTGCCAGCTCCTTGCAGTATCGGTTTGGACGCAACATGTTCAGCAAGAGAGATTGAGTCAGTGTGTAGAGGGGAAAGTGTGACATGTTCTGCAAGAGAGACTGAGTCAGTGTGAAGAAGGGAAAGCAACATGCTCCGCAAGAGAGACTGAGTCAGTGTTCCGCAAGAGAAATTGAGTCAGTGTTCCGCAAGAGAGACTGAGTCAGTGTGAATAGGGGAAAGCAACATGTTCAACAAGAGAGACTGAGTCAGTGTGAAGAGGGGAAAGCAACATGTTCAACACGAGAGACTGAGTGGGTGTGAACAGGGGGAAGCATCATGTTCAGCAAGAGAGACTGAATGTGAAGATCACCTGTGTGTAACGAGTAGATGATGTGGGTGTGCAATAGTGGCAACTGTGACCATCACCTCTGCCCTGTCATGCACGACGAGAGGGCTGTGAAGATCCATGATGGCCTGTGGGCCTGTCACAGCATGGCAATGACCAACTGTGGCGGGGCAAGTGTCACAGCATGGCAGTGACCAACTGTGACAGGGCAAGTGTCACAGCATGGCAGTGGCCAACTGTGGCGGGGCAAGTGTCACAGCATGGCAGTGGCCAACTGTGACGGGGCAAGTTCACAGCATGGCAATGACCCACTGTGGCAGGGCAAGTGTCACAGCATGGCAGTGACCAACTGTGGCGGGGCAAATGTCACAGCATGGCAGTGGCCAACTGTGGCGGGGCAAAGTGTCACAGCATGGCATTGACCAACTGTGGCGGGGCAAGTGTCACAGCATGGAAGTGACCAACTGTGGCAGGGCAAGTGTCACAGCATGGCAGTGGCCAACTGTGGCAGGGCAAGTGTCACAGCATGGCATTGACCAACTGTGGCAGGGCAAGTGTCACAGCATGGCATTGACCAACTGTGGCAGGGCAGGGTGAAGTCTTGTCGTCAGAGACTGGAGGCTTCCTTGCAGGGCCTGACTGGTGAGGCATGTGTCACAGCATGGCAATGACTGTGGTGGGTTAAGTGTCACAGCATGGCAATGACTGTGGTGGGGCAAGTGCCACAGCATGGCAATGACTGTGGTGGGGCAAGTGCCACAGCATGGCAATGACTGTGGTGGGGCAAGTGCCACAGCATGGCAATGACTGTGGTGGGGCAAGTGCCACAGCATGGCAATGACTGTGGTGGGGCAAGTGCCACAGCATGGCAATGACCAAGTGTAGCAGGGCAGGGTGAAGTCTTGTCGTCAGAGACTGGAAGCTTCCTTGCCAGGGCCTGAGGCAGGAATGAGCGGGTTCCTGTCAGTTGCCCACCTCCACCTCCTCCTCCACTGTCTGACAACAGAACACCACTGGCTTGGAGTAGTTCCCATGCTGCCCACATTGTAACTCCAGCACTCTCACACCAAGTGCTGTGTGTGTGTGGTATGTGTGTGTGTGTGTGTGTGATATGTGTGTGTGCTGTATGTGTGTGGTATGTGGTGGGGTGTAGGTGAGGTGAAGTGTCCAACATTGTGGTTCAGCAGCTGTCAATGAACATGTAACATTACATCAGACATGTAGACAGGACCACCTGGCCTTGATGTATGACAATGCCTGCATTCCCTCAAGAACATCACACCTGGCTGATGTCTACACTGAAACAACACTCCACACCTGACTGATGTCTACACTGAAACAACACTCCACACCTGGCCGATGTCTACACTGAAACAACACTCCACACCTGGCCGATGTCTACACTGAAACAACACTCCACATCTGGCCGGTGTCTACACTGAAACAACACTCCACATCTGGCCGGTGTCTACACTGAAACAACACTCCACATCTGGCCGGTGTCTACACTGAAACAACACTCCACATCTGGCCGGTGTCTACACTGAAACAACACTCCACATCTGGCCGGTGTCTACACTGAACACTCCACGCCTGGCCGGTGTCTACACTGAAACAACACTCCACACCTGGCCGGTGTCTACACTGAAACAACACTCCACACCTGGCCGGTGTCTGCACTGAAACAACACTCCACACCTGGCCGGTGTCTACACTGAAACAACACTCCACATCTGGCCGATGTCTACACTGAAACAACACTCCACATCTGGCCGATGTCTACACTGAAACAACACTCCACATCTGGCCGGTGTCCTACACTGAAACAACACTCCACATCTGGCCGGTGTCTACACTGAACACTCCACGCCTGGCCGGTGTCTACACTGAAACAACACTCCACATCTGGCCGGTGTCTACACTGAAACAACACTCCACACCTGGCCGGTGTCTGCACTGAAACAAACACTCCACACCTGGCCGGTGTCTACACTGAAACAACACTCCACACCTGGCCGGTGTCTGCACTGAAACAACACTCCACACCTGGCCGGTGTCTACACTGAAACAACACTCCACACCTGGCCGTGTGTCTACACTGAAACAACACTCCACACCTGACTGATATTTTACAGTAAACAAAACTCCACACCAGACTAATGTCTACAGTAAACAACACTTTACACCTGACTGATGTCTACAGTAAAACAGACACAACGCTGCACGCCTGACTGATGTCTACAGTAAACAACACTCCACACCTGACTGATGTCTACAGTAAACATACACAACACTCCACACAAGACTGATATTTACAGTAAACAGACACATCGCTTTACACCTGATTGATACTTACAGTAAAAAGACACAACACTTCACGCCTGACTGAAATTTACAGTAAACAGACACAAAACAGCACCTGACAAATATGTACAGTAAACAGACACAAGACAAGAAGTGCTGGGGCAGTATGTGGACATCCTGTTAGAATGCACACTGGGACACTGCCCAGGCACTGACCATACAGCCACAGCCCTGTGCAGTCAGTCTTAGACCACACAACCAGCCATTCACACATCACTCAGTGCAACATAGTCAGAACGTCGGTCATAGATCACACAACCAGCCATTAACACATCACTCAGTGCAGCAAAGTCAGTCATAGACCACACAGACAGCCATTCATACATCACTCAGCCCAACAAAGTCAGTCATAGACCACACAGGCAGTGGTTCATATATCACTCAGCAGTCAGTTGGAAGCCAAAGTCAGTCACTATACTGAAGAGCTAAGAGGCCCTGGTTAGTTGCATGTTGCTCCCATGCATGGAACTATGTATTTTTGTGTCTGTGAGTGTACGTTGTGCCTATGCAGGGCTGCTGTCACTGGTGATGTATTCACTATTCAGGTACAGGCTGCCATAGTGGTTGATTAATTGGTGCATCAAGGAATGCACTACAGCTGAAAGGGTGGAGGTGGATGTCTTCCAGTGTCTCTGTTGATGTGGGTGTGGGAGGAATAAAAGGTTGGAGCATGGTAGTCTCAGTATGTATGTTTATCCAAGTATGTTTGCAGTCACATAGATGTATTCGAAAGGCAGCCATACAGACAGTTAGTGTGTGTGTGGGGTTTTTTGTTGTTTTTTTTTGCAGCCATGCAGACAGTGAATGTAATTATGTGTGTGTGCGCATGTTTTTTTCTGGGTTAGTGTTCTTTGTTCTTCTAGATTCATGCTGGAATGCTGTTCCCTCAGGTTGTGTTGGCTGCTTTGGGCATTCTGTGTGAAATTGTGGCCACAGATCACACTCACCATCACTGTTTGTGTACCTGTTTAATCAGATTCATCCATATCTATTGGTTTGTAGTTTCTAGTCCAAGGAGATTTTTTAATCCATTTATTTGATGTTTCTGTGCTTGTGTCTGTTAGAGGAAATATTGGAGTATGTAAATTGTATTCAAAGCAGGATTGTCAGTGGCCAGCGCGATGACATGAAGTCCACAAGATGTCAGTCATGAAAGACTCCTAGTCCTAAGCCAGAACAAACAGAATTGGTGTCTTAGTTCTCAAATCCTAGATAAGAAAGCTGAAATAAACTGCAATGGTTCGAGGAGCAGGGGGGAGGTGGGGGGGGGGGGGGGGTGTGTGTGTGTGTGTGCAAAATACAAGTAAGCACTCACAAGCAAAGTAATGCAGATTATTTATATACAATACAAAACAGACAAGTGAAATTTGACAGATACATCTTCTTCAGTCGTAGGATCTCTGCAAACAGCAGACAAAACACACGCAGAGAATACTTCCCTGACAACAGTGTCCCTCCTGCTGACTGCTCTCAGGGAATAGTGTTTTGTGACTGCTGTTGGCAACATCTGAAGAGGACAGTTTATCAAAAATGGACTTGTCTGTTTTGTATTGTCTGTAACATCTGTGTTCTTTTAAGCCTTGGTTTGTGTGTTCATTGGAACTCCCGAACAACAAAAAAGAATTTGGCAACACATTTCTTGTATGTTGACGTTGTTCCCTTTTCCATGCATGCTAAAATGCTGTTGTTTTAAAGGCACGCCATGGATCCCACTTTGTCTTGGCTCTGTGTGGAATACTCTACATGGGTGCAGGGCATGTGAAAGTTTTCTCTTAATCTGAATGTATGTGCCATAAATTATTAATCACGGAACCCAAAGGCTTTCCATGTGTTGGTGTGTGTGCCACAGTTTGTCAGTCACGACACCCAAAGTTTTGCCATCTGTTGGGTGTGTGTGTGTGCCACAGTTTGTCAGTCATGACACGCAAAGGTTTGCCTTCTGTTTGGTGTGTGTGTGGCCACAGTTTGTCAGTCACAACACTCAAAGGTTTTCCATCTGTTGGATGAGTGTGTGCCACAATTTGTTGGTGACAACATCACAAGGTCTCCCATCATGGGGTGTGAGTGAAGGCAGTAGGGCTGTTAGAGAGGGAATACAGGGGAACAGTGATGTAGTGGCCAGATGATCCAAAGAGAAAACAAAACATTCTCTATCTCCTGTGTGTGTTTTCCTGCGCTGTAACTCAGAAGGAAAACGTAAAGGAGATCCTGTTCTGACTACTTGTTCAGTTATCAGACAGGAGCCAACGGCCAGAGTGACATAGACTTGGAAGGACTTGCTTCTTTGCTAGCCCTCTGTAAGGGCAAGGTGAATTGTTTCATGTTGTAGTCAGGGTCATGTTTGTTATTCCTCATATTCAGTTTCCAAACTGTGAAGACAGTGTCAAATACATTATGTCTGATGCAGTTTTTTAGTCAGCATTTTGTAAGTCGGAGAAATGCAAGATGATATGGCTGTTGGCTTCATACCCGGTGCTGTGCCATGACCATGTTCATCTGCAGTCTGTGATCAGTTTGATGGCGCAGTTTGGCCTTTCCCCCCTGACTAACATATAGTTGTAAGTCACATTACAGACCGTCCCCCACACTTCAGGTCCACAGCATGCATCCGCTTCTGTTCCCTTCACTGTGGCGTGATGATTCACAAGGCAGTGCTGGCAGCTTATGGCCCTCTCCCCCTTTCCACCATGTAGGTTCCACAATGCTCATTTTGCCGTCATTTTGGGGCTGACCTCCTCGCTTTCTTGTGGTACTCTTGTAGCTTTCCAGGGATATCTTCCTCAACTTATTCTGATGATCTTTTTTCTCCTCAGTATCTTCCTTCCTAGTTTCAGTTGTGTGCCCTGTCATCTGGATTTAGGCGGGAGGGATTAACTCTTTCATCCCAACAACCCGGTTTTCCGGTTTGCAGAAATCCTACCCTTCCTTCCTGCAGCCTGGAAAACTGGGCAACACAAAATCCCTTCTTGCCTTCCTGCAGCCCGGAAAATTGGTTCTCGCAGTGTGTGCTTTGAACCAAGTGCTCACCGCTCTATTCTGGCTGGTTTGCTACTGTATACATAGCAGTTCCCACTTTACACTTCTTTATTTTCTCTCTAATCCAGGAATGAAGGGAATACTCGTAAGAATCAAGGAACAAGAGGAAGTAATGGTTCATAGAAAAGTAGGAAAGAAAGAGTTAAGGGACTTGGAACATAACACATTCTATTCAGAAGGGAGAGGGGGAGCATCCTTTTAGCTGCTGATTACCACTTTTCATTGTAAAAAGCTGGCAGTGAAAGATGCTTCCTTCCCCTTCATCCTCCACCCCAGCTGCGCTGCATATTACCCATCTCTCATCCAGTTTCAGGTAATGGCATACCATCTGCAGTGTTCTAGACTCCTCCCCAAGTTTACCACCCACACTCCCCCCCCCCCCCCCCCCCCCCCCCCCCCCCCCCCCCCCCCCTGCCCCCCCCCAAAAACTGCAAAAGTGGTTGGTGGCTGCCATCATTTAGCGCTGCAGTACCTCCGCTTTCCTTCCGTCTCCATTCACTCTGCAGACACTCAGCTGTTCAATTCGTAGGCTCTCACTGACTTGATATAGTATTATAAATGAGCGCACCAGAATGTGAGGGGGAGGGTAGGTAGAGTGGGAGTGGGGGGGGGGGGGGGGGGGGGGGGGGGGGGGGGGGGGTTGGGAGGAGGACATGAAGTTGAATGGGGTGGACCTTGGCCTCCGAAATAGAAATTACTATTTCGAGGGCCATCGGTGGACGCTTTCTTCTTTTCGGATGAAGGAGAAGACAACTCCTCTCCTCTGCTCTTCACCCACCAAACCAAGAACTGAATGAAAGTTTTTTGTTTGTTTGCTTTTTGGTATTATGCGCGTTAGAACATGTTAAAATTTAGTGGTTTAGGATTGGGGTCATGCTTCCCGGAGGTAAAGAATCTCGGTGCTCTGTTTCAATTTCCCCATTCGTAACGCATCCACACCACGCCGAAGTGCGGTCACTGACAGCGAAGAAACAATAGTCGTGCGAAGTTGTTCCCCTTGCCAGGAGGTCACCACCCGGCGTGCCTGGCAACCCGGACGCGATGCCGTGTCAGTGGTGTTGTCAGAGGTAGTTCTTTGACTGGTGCTGTGTGGGTCGTGTGTGTGTGTGTGTGTGTCCGGGCCGTCTGCCGCCATTACACCCCCTGCCGCGCCCTGCCGACACTGACTGCACGGTAAGCCGACCTAGGGGGAGGGGGAAAGAGGGGGGAGGGGGCTGGGAAGGGATTCGGATCTGAAGAGTGTTACCGTTTTGTGGTCTGTTTTGTAAGACGGCTAGAGTATTTATCGATCGAAGGTTCACACACACACACACACACACACACACACGTAAATTTACACACGTACACTTGCGCGCACGCATGCATGCACACACACACACACACACACACACACACACACACACACACAAAACCTGTGTCTCTGGCAGTCAAACGAGGACAGGCACCTGCTTAAACACATCTAGTCGGTCTGGTTTTCGTCTGAACATCGCTCAAATTTCTTTTTAAAATCATAGAATATGACTGGCAACACATATGATTTGTAATTCTTTGACTGGCTCTAAGGTTTGAATTTGGCAGTGTATCCCCGGAAAATGGCGTTTGCAAAATGTAATAGATAAACAGAGAGATGAAAGGGAGAACCAGCTGGTACAGTGGCATTGTTGGGCACAGACAGGGGGAACATAGGCGGTAACGTTCTATTCTATCAGGAGTGGGCAGACAATTCAACCATACAATTCTGTTGTGACAAAATTGTTGCACGGTTCAATGCAATGCAAAAAAAAAAAAAAAGAAAAAAAAAAAAAAGAAGAAGAAATAAGAACAAAAAGAAAAGAAAAAAAATACCATTAAAAAAAAAAGGGGGGGGGGGGGGGGGGGGGGGGGGGGGGGAACGGGCAACGGAACTGGTGAACAGATTAATTGTTACTCAATAACAGAGTGGGACAGTTGAAGAGTTACGCCTTCAAGTAGTTTAGGACAGGTTCAGATTTATCTAACAGTCAGGAGGCGCGCGGCGCGCGCGGGGGGGGGGGGGGGGGGGTAGTTTGTGGGGCTGGTTCAGATTTATGTAACAGGCGAGAGGAAAGGAAGAGGGGGGTGGGGGTGGGGAGGGGTATATCAGGAGTTACTGACAGGTATTACTTAGGGATAGAGTCATTACAGGTGGTGGACACTGGTCAAAAGTCGCATATAGCACTGCCAGCCA
>JADBJO010018798.1:0-34600 GCA_016801955.1 Conus betulinus
AAATAATCGATTATTAGATAATATTGCAGACTCCATTTTATGCATACTTAATAATGGAAATATTGCACGTATACCTGATATAGCTACCCATAATCCCTCCGCCATTGACTTAACATTTGCCTCTCCATCACTGGCAGTAAACTATTCATGGGAAGCAGGGAATAATCCTCTGGGATCAGACCACGTTCCTATAACAATACCATTGAATAATGAAATGGAGGACAAAAATATATATGAAGAAGATATGATTCCAAAATACAATTATAAATGTGCAGATTGGTGTCATTTTTAAAGATAGGCCTAGAAGCATGAATATAGAATTTTCATCTGTGGATATGTGGATCTGTGGATAGACGACCAGTATAAATGTTTCTATAGACATATTCTGGAAGCAGCAAATACATCTATTCCAAAGCTAAAAGTACAAATTCAAAGAAAAATAGCGGAAATATCTGGTGGAACAAAGAATGTGAAATTGCAAATAACAAGAAAAAGAAGCATTTTAGCTTTATTGCAAAAAGAGATCAGTAAGCAAACATAAGAAAATGAAAGAGTCTGGAAAGGAAAGTGATGATGTAATAGAAAACGCTAAGACGTAACACTGGAATAACTTTTGTAATTCTGAAATTAGAGATTGTAAAGATATGGGGAAAGATTGGGAAGAGATAAAAGCTATGAAAAATGGATTTATATCTCCTCAATATCACGTAAAAATAAACAGTAACAATATTCCTAGTGCTAAAGAAAAAGCAGAAGCCTTTGTAAACATGTTTGCTAATGTTAGCTGCCTTGAGGGACTCACAGATACTGATAGAAATTATAGGATGCATGAAGAAAAATGCGAAGCAAATACAGACGGAACACAGGATAAGTGCAATACCCATAATGCTTCTTTAACAGTAACAGAACTAAAAGAAACCATACGACAAATTCCAAGTACAAATCATCTGTAGGATCAGATGCAATATCTAATCAGATGTTTAGGAATTCGCCCGACATTTTTTTTCTTCATGGATTATATGATAAATGTTGGAGAAGTGGCGAAATACCGAAAATCTGGAAACAGACAATTATTGTACCTATTCACAAACAAGGTAAATCTACTAACGATATTAAGAACTATAGTCCTATCGCATTAACATCCCGCGTCTGTAAACTCTCAGAAAGAATAGTTCTAAATAGACTTGAACATTTCTGCGAAAAAAAATATGTGTATTCCAGTTAACCAAGCTGGTCTCCGAAAAGGAAGATCAACAACATAAATCTTAGTAAAATTATCTACTAACATATATTTTTTAAAAAATTGCCGGACGTAAATGTACATTAGCAACCTTTTTTGATATAAACAAAGCGTATGACAGTGTGGCATTTCCAGCTCTTGAACAAAACTAAAGACAATGGCCTGTCTGGAAACATATATAACTTTTTTTTTTTTGCAAGACAGGGTGATACAAACTAGAATAGGGAAAATTTATTCAACATCCAAAAACTTATCAATGGGAATGCCTCAAGGGTCAGTTTTAGCTCCCGTTCTCTTCACCATATATTGTATGACTTGCCAAGTAAGATATCGAACAATGTTGTACTTGCTCAATATGCGGATGATATATGCATGTGGATGGAGAAACTCTGTAAAATAAAACACCCCAGCGTAGTATAAATTACATGAAAAAGATTTATCAACGCGAGCTTGACAAGATGGTGAATATATGAAGCTAAATGGGCTGTCTATCTTATGAAAAAACAAACATCGTTCTCTTTAACAATGGCTCAAATCCAGATAGCACGCCCTGTCTTTACTTTGGGAAATACAACTATTAAATATGTAATACAGATAAACATTTTAGGAGTTCTTTTTTTACTTCAAAGTTACATGGAACATGCACATTGATAATTTACTAACAAAAGCAAGGACAACCTTAAATTTAATAATAGAAAAAATAGTGTCTAAAAAAATGGGGACAAAACTCATCTACATTAGAAACACTGTGTAAATCTTTAATGCGATCAAAGTTAACATATGCACAAGATTTTTGTTTTCAGCGCTCCAAATTATTTATTAAATAAGCTTCAAAGCATTGGATTTAAGGCATTAAAAGTAGCACTAAGTCTACCAACTCATGCATCATCATCGCTAACATATTTTGAGACTCAAATGCTTCCATTAGAAGAGTATAGAGAATTAGCGTGTTGTAAGTATGAAATTAAAAATTTAGCTATCAAAACATACATCAACTCTGACATAAAGGTTAGGCCAGATATTGACTTTCCTAAAAGAGCTAAATCAATATCCTCTCAACCAAACTATAACCGACTCTGGCATTTCTACAGATAAAGATTCAGTATCTGTCAGACCATCCTTTTTCCCAATACCAACATGGGTACTTCAAAAAGCTTATTTTGACCTTGATCACACAGATGTAAAAGAAAACGAAAACATAAATATGCTAGCCAGTTATACTAAATGCCATACTCAAGAGAACTACGCGAACCATTTAAAGGTACACACAGACGGTTCTTGTATAAGCAGTAAAACAGGATGTGCCTTTCTAATCCCTGATTTGAAAATTGAGAAATCGTTGTATATTGGATTACACAAATCCGTATTTACAGCAGAACTAACAGCAATACTTATGGCCTTAAATCATTTGATCAACTTCCCTCAAACTGTATTTCAGATTCTTTTTTGTGTAGATTCTAAATCAGTTTGCAGGCATTACAAACCCTACAACTGTACACCCAGCCAGAAATGATTTTGGAAATTAGTTGCTTAATACACATGCTAATTGGAAGGGATACCCAGATAACGTTTTGCTGGACACCATCTCATTGTTCTTTATACTATAACGAAAAGGTAAACAGGGCAGCTAAACATGGCGCTAAGTGTGGTTCTCAGTCTGAATACCTTCATTTTCCTCTTTCCTTGCACGAGCATTATGACCTACTAAGGTCGCACATTTAGAATGTTTTCCAAAATGAAGTGAAATATCAAAACAACTAAGACCATTTTAATATTCAAAATATAAAAGATAATTTTTTATTACGACTAAAAAATTACTTTCCTTAATGTATAGATGGGGACTTGATGTTTTCAAAACAAAATATGTCAAAAATATAGTTTGCATTTGTGGATGCAAAATATTTCCTAATCATATTCTTTCATGTCAAAGCTTGAATATAGTCATTCCAGTTTTATTGCAGAATAACTCGCTCAGTATATTCGATTCACCAGGGGAGAGGAGGAGGGATGATGATTTATAATTTTGTTGATTTTTTTTTTAATAATCGTGTAGCTATATATTCTTCCTACATTCAAATACACATACATTTTTATGCCTAAGCATCCATATGTATACACACGAACACGAATATGTAGAACTCCATACAGTTTAGACATACACAAGTCTTACTCTCTTACCCATGCACTTTTTTTTTTTTTCGTCTAATATCACGATTAGAGGAAAGACGTTAAGTAAATCACACACACACACACACACACACACACACACACACGCACGCACGCACGCACGTACGCACGCATCTCTCTCTCTCTCTCTCTCTCTCTCTCTCTCTCTCTCTCTCTCTCTCTCTCTCTCTCCCCATGTTAAGGATACATCAGGAGGTGGACGCACTTTTTTTCTTCTCTCAGTATTTTAGGAATTTTCAGTGGTGTGTTGGTGGTTCTTAGTGCTGACGTTGTGCATAGTACTTAGTAAAGAACTATGCCACTGAATGGTATTTCTTTCAGAGCAAGATGTGGTGGATTTTTGCCGGTATTTGTACACTTTATGTACAAAAGGTGTGTGAGGAAAGTAAAGATGAGAGTCTCCATGTTAAAGCTGCGTAGTGTGAGTGACGGTGTCATGGTAGGTTTGCTCCTGGTCGTGCTGCTGTTTGGGGCGGACTGTTACTACAGTGCGGTGATGTGGAGCAGAATCCCGGACCAGCACCCTCGAAGACTGTGGAAGGTACAAAGGCTCCAAAGACGGACACGACGCTGAGGCAGACACGGCTTAGCACCAGTTCCCGTGGTGCCAGTGCTGACAGACCTGGGACGACTTTGGAAGAACGGGCGGAACCCCAGTCAGTGTCTAAGGAGCCCACCATTGCTGACATCGTGGCCTTGCTGCAGGAGATGCAGGAGACCAACAAGGCGATGAACAGTAAGTTGGATGATGTGCAGAAGGATGTGAAGACCTTGGGAGAGCAGTACTCTGCATTGCGGGAGGAAGTTCAGGGTCTCAGGGAGGAAGTGCTGGACTTACGTGCCGAGAACAGTAACTTGTGTCGTGTCAACTCTGAACTGTCCGAAAAGCTGGCGAATCTTGAACGGAAAACAGACGATCTAGAGGGACGCTCGAAACGCAGTAATTTGTTGTTCTACGGTGTGAGCAAAGGTGAGAATGAGACCGGTGATGACTGCGAGCGAAAGTTGAAACAGTTGATTGCTGAAAGAATGGGTGTGGATGGGGTCGAATTTGATAGAGTACATCGATTGAATGCAAAAGATGATTCCCCCATTATTGCCTGTTGTTCTGCCTACAAGGATAAGGTCCGTATCCTCAAAGCGAAAACTAAGTTAAAAGGTTCTAAGATTTTTGTCGGTGAGGACTTTACCACAAGAGTGAGAGAAATCAGGCGTAAACTGACACCTCATCTGAAAGATGCCAGGGGCAGGGGTAAAAGAGTAGCAATGGTTTTCGACCATCTTCTCATAGATGGCCGGAAATTTGCTCTCGATGACTCTGGGCAGTTGAAAGAAAAGAGATAGGTTTTTGGCCGGTCCGGTCCTCTTGTCCTGCGCAACACACTTCTTTAGGGAACAATTCTGACCTGATACCGGGGTGAAACCCTAACTAATCGCGAATCCGTCATGCCTGACGATGGTCGCTGTGCACGGGTTTTTCAGAACAATGTTGCTGAAGTGAGCGATCGTGTTGATGTGTTTTTGGGTCAGGAGCGGTTTGCTGAAAACAGGCACTTGTATTATGTTCCTGGCGGCGAAATTAAAGATGATGTTATGGACGAGAGTGTTGATGATAACACTTGTTTTGATGATAACAATACTCGTAGTACAGGTGCTCAGTTTCCCGTCAGATCTGTGTGTGTAAAAACGTTTTTAAATTTATCTCATGGAATGTGAATGGTTTACTCTCAAAATTTATAATAATGATTTTGTTTCATATGCCTCTGGTTTTGATTTTATTTGTTTTGGAGAAACCTTTTTGGAAATGTTCAGTATGGATATCTTTGTTGGATACAAATCCTTCTGTAAAGCTGCTGTCAAACTGTCAGAACAAGGGAGGCGATCTGGGGGTCTTGTTTGTCTTATTAAAGAAGAATTTCTTCCCTTTGTGAAGTGGATTGACGTTCGTTATTTCAATGTTTGTGTGTTTTTGATTGATAAAACTTTATTAGGTTCTGCTAAAAACATTGTGTTAATTTGTGCATATGTTCAGCCGGAAGGGTCCCCCTTTCTATGCTCATTTTAATATTGATAATGGCATTTTCACGCTTGAAGAATGTTTGGCTGACTGTTTGTTGTCGCTTGGTGATGTCGATGTTATTGTATGTGGTGACTTAAACAGTAGAACGGCCAATTTTTCTCCCGATATGTATACGGACATTGTTGACTCAGCTGTTGAAACAGTCAGTCATCCACCATGTAGTGATCGATGTTCACATGATACTGTTTTGAATAATTATGGCAAATTATTGTTGAATCTCTGTACTGCTTTTGACTTGTACATAATGAATGGTGTATGTCAGGGCGCGACCGTTATGGTTGCTATACATACTTGGCAGATAGCGGTAGCAGTGTTAATGATTATTTTTTTCTTGTTTCTAAAGATTTGTTCTCATTCTTTTCTGATTCTTGCTACATGTTTGTATCCCAAAGAATTGAATCTGATCATCTACCCCTTGAATTTCATGTAATGTCTCCAGGGAAACTAATCATAAACCTGTTGAAGTTGATGTTATTGTGTTTGATAAGTTCGTTTGGAATGACAATAATGCATTCATTTACAGAATAATTTGTGCGATACAGAAATGCTAGCTAAATTAAAACGTGCGACAGAATTAATTGATGTGGATATAAACATGGCTTTGAATATATTAAATGATTATATTAAAAGTTGTGCAGAATTTATGAAGAAGCAGGGTGCAAACAAGGAAGGGGGTGTCAAATGAAGATTGGTTTGACACAATGAAGGGTGATGAAAAGGAAAACACAAGGATTGTTGAGAATTTCTTTACGAACTTTAAAGGACACAGATAGAAGTATTTATGTATAGCAAGGAGAGAATATAAGAACTTTTTAAAAAGAAAGCAGAAAATGTTTTAAAACTTTGCTTGATGACATGATAAGGTCTCTCCCCTCACAGCAAGAATTTTGGAGAATGGTTAAAAGAGTTCCATTTAAAAGAAACCAGCCGAAGAAGAACAACATCTCTCAGGAAGCGTGGTTTGACCATTTAAAAAACTTACTGGAAAAAAAGATATTGTTGATGAGGATGTGCAGGATATGGCAAACAATGATGGAGAAAATGAATATTTTTTAACCGTCCTATTTCTGAAGAGGAGGTGCTGTTTGCACTGCGTAAACTGAAGAATAAAAAGCTGCTGGGCCAGATCAGATTGTTGGAGAATTGTTGAAAAACGCTGGTGTCCAGATCATCGATTTTCTCTTAAAATTCTTTAATAAACTTTTTGATAATGGACTTTTTCCAGACAACTGGTCAGAGTCAATTATTTTGCCTCTGTTTAAGAAAGGAAGCATAAATAACCCTAACAATTACAGGGGCATTAGTTTGGTTGATATCAGCAGTAAATTGTATAGTTCAATCATTAATAAAAGATTACAGGAGTGGGCGGATTTCAATAATATTACTGGAGAACATCAAGCTGGATTCAAAAAAGGATATTCCACTATTGACCATTTGTTTACCCTTCTTGCCTTTGTGCAAAAACAGTTCTGTTCAAATCGTAAATTTTATGTTGCATTTATTGATTTTGAAAAAGCATTTGATTCTATTAATAGGCATTTTTTGTGGAAGGTACTGTTGAAAAATGGTGTAAAAGGAAAACTGTTTTGTAGTATTAAAACTATGTATAAACTTGTGAAAAGTAGAGTTAGAAACGGGTCCGAATTGACTGAATATATAAACTGTGCAGCTGGTGTAAGACAGGGCGATGCGTGTAGTCCTGTTCTATTTTCTTTTTTCATTAATGAGCTGGCGATTGATGTTATTAATAATGGTCTTCATGGGGCAAAATTTCCAAGGGATATCTTAGAATTGTTTATTCTTTTGTTAGCAGATGATGTTCTTTTAATGTCAGAAACAGTAGTGGGTCTACAGCGTCAACTGAACAATTTATGCAGGGCGGCAAACTCTTTGGAACTAAAAGTGAATTTGAATAAAAGTAATATAGTTGTCTTTAGAAAGGGGGGGTATCTGGCAGCTAGAGAGAGATGGATGTTCGATGGTATTGCTATGCCTGTCTCAAATGTTTATAAATACTTGGGGATTTATTTCTCGACACGTTTGAGCTTTACCGTCGCTTGTAAAGACCTTGCTAGTAGAGCAAAAAATGCGTTGATAACTGTTATGAAAAGATTGAATGCATTGAATAATAATTCTCTTGATTTATTTTTTTAAAATATTTGATTCTCAAATACAGCCCATTTTGCTGTACGGTTCTGAAATCTGGGGATTGGAGAAAGCGGTTGTACATTGTGAAGCAGTACATTTGTTTGCACTTAAAAGGTTTTTAGGTTTAGATAAGCGCGTCTCTAATGATTTAGTCTATGGAGAAACACACCGATACCCACTGTCCATTTGTTCAGCCGTAAGGTGTGTTAGATACTGGTTAAAGCTTTTGCACATGGATGATTTTAGGTTACCACGCAAATCGTATGATATGTTGCTAGAATTGGATGCAAGGGAAAGAAAAGCTGGGTGTCGAATGTGCGTCTGATGTTGTGTGAATATGGCTTTGGTGATGTATGGCTGAATGGGGGGGTGTTGGGGATCAGCGTTTGTTCGTGCGTTCTTTTCGTCAAAGGTTAATAGACTGTCGATGGCAGACATGGAATGATCATATTCAGACTATGAAAGGTATGATTTGTATAGAAACTATTCAAATGTTGGTAATAATCAATCGTATTTAAGGTTTGATCTAGATATGTATTTGAAAAAAAAATTGATAGTTAAGTTTAGACTGGGCGTATCTGATATAAAAACTCACCAGTTAAGGTACAGGCAATACAGAGAAAACGATTTAATTTGTCCAATGTGCATGCAGGGAGAGGAAAATGAATTGCATTTCTTTGTTTGCTGTCCCGCTTTGGCAGACATCCGCCAGAACTTTATTCCACAAAAATATTGTAGACATCCCTGCATGTTTAGATTGTGTGTTTTTACTCAGCTCCAACAGTTATGCACAAATGAAGAGCTTTGGTCTCTTCTTGTGTAAAGCATTTAAGGTAAGAGATGCATTTACCTCCTAGTTGCCATTTTCGTTGTTACTACCCTAATATGTTAATCTGAAGCATTTTGTTTATTTCCTGTTTTGTGTGTAAAGCTTCCCCTTCAAATGGGCCAATGGCCTTTCTGATAAATATCTTGAGTCTTGAGTCTCTCTCTCTCTCTCTCTCTCTCTCTCTCTCTCCTCTCTCTCTCTCTCTCTCTCTCTCTCTCTCTCTCTCTCTCTCTCTCTCTCTCTTTTCGTGATCGTTTGGAGATCGAGGACTGTACTGAGGATATTGGTGACGTAAATAAACAAATGACTCCGGAATACACAGAAGATGATTTTTACGTACTAAATGCACCAATCTCCAATCAGAAATAAGAAGTGCCATTAAAAATCTGAAATGTGGAAAATCTCCCGGGCCTGACGGTATAATTGGAGAAATTTTGAAGTGCGCATTAGACGTCGTTATAAACTGTTTTGAAAATTGTGTTTAACGAACTATTTGATCAAGGTACTTATCCAGAAAACTGGTCAGAATCTTTAATACAGCCAGTACATCAAAAAAAGGGTAATTTAGACAATCCCAACAATTATAGAGGTATCTCGCTTAAAGACATCAGTGGAAAACTTGATAGCCATATCATAAATCATAGATTACAAGTTTGGATTAATTTGCATAGCATCATAGATGAACATCAAGCTGGTTTTAGAAAAGGCTACTCAACTATAGATCATATATTTGCCGTTATTCAGAAACAACTGTCTCGAAATCGTAAATTATATGTCGCATTCATTGACTTCGAGAAAGCATTCGATTGTATTTCAAGGAAATTTTTCATGGCAGATCCTACAGAAAAACGGAATTCGAGGTAAATTATTTGATTGTGTGAAAAGCATGTATACTAACTTAAAGACGCAGGTTAGAAATGGTTCATATATGACATATTACATAAACTGCCTGCGTGGAGTAAAACAAGGAGATGTTTGCAGTCCTGTCTTATTTTCATTGTTTATAAATGAATTAGCAGCTGACATAATTAACAACGGAAGACACGGGGCTGTACTAACACCTACTCTTGTTGAACTTTTTATTTTTCGTTATTTGCAGATGATATTATATTAATATCTAAAACACAAGTAGGGTTGCAAAATCAGCTGAATAATTTGTATGAATCATCAACTAAATTGAAATTAAAAGTTAATATGAACAAAAGTAATATCATTGTTTTCGTAAAGGCGATTTTGTTGCAGCGCACGAACACTGACATTTGGACAGTTCTGAAATGAAAGTAGTCAACACATACAAATATTTAGGACTATATTTTTTCTACAAAATTGAGTCTCTCATCCTCCTATGGTGACCTAGCTACACGGGGCAAAAGGGGCGGTTATTGGTATATTGACATTATTATATAATTATGATATCCGGTCTATTGGAATTTTTTGCAAACACTTTGATGCTAGAGTGCAGCCAGTACTTCTATATGGGTCAGAAATTTGGGGTCTTGATGAAAGTATAAAATGCATAGAAAAAGTACACTTGTTTGAGTTTAAACGCTTTCTAGGTGTCACAGAAAGGACTGCTAATGCGATGATTTATGGAGATACTGGTAGATTCCCATTATATGTGAATGCATGCACTAGATCAATTACATACTGGATCAAACTGACACGGATGAATGAAAATCGCATCCCCTACAATGCTTACCTGATGCTACTTAATTTGGATGAGAAAGGTAAAAAGAACTGGGTAACCAACATTCGATTAGTGTTGTTTCAGTTTGGATTTTGGGTATGTGTGGGAAAATCAAGGTGTAGAATCAGTTGACCATTTCACAAATTGTTTTAGACAAAGACTGATAGATTGTTACTGGCAGGATTGGGACAGTCGAATTTGTTCAAGTGAAAGATTTACAATGTACAGATCATTCAAAACGAATCATACCCAAGAACTGTATTTTGCAATTGACACAAACAGACTTGTAAAGCAAGCACTTGTTAAATTCAGGTTTGGAGTGAGTAATATCAAATCGCACTCCCTTCGATACAAAAATTATAGAGATGTAGGATTGATGCCCCATGTGTAATAATAACCAAGAAGATGAAATCCATTTTAGTTTGTGTTGCCCGTTCCTCAGTGACCTTCGACGTGATCTCATATCACTCAAATACTATAGAGAGCCAAATGCTTTTGGATATACATTGTTATTTGTTAATGTCTTCAAAGAATCAAAAAATAGTAAAACAGTTTGCGATATGTCTTTACCTAGCTTTTCAATGTAGGGATGAAATTGTTAACGATTAGATATGCAGGAAAGAACATGACTGACAAAATGATGGTAGGATAAACGAGGTATAATTCATAACTTTGTATGTCCTTGGTTCTGAGCTGGTTTATGTAGTTTGCCTCTTTTATAATGTAAGAGTGTACAATTGTTTCTTTTCAATATTCCTCTTTAATTGTCTTTGACTAATTCATATCATTGTTCAGCCGTTTGTTGAGGCATACATGCTAAACGAATAAACCATTTATGTCTTATGTCATATCTCTCTCTCTCTCTCTCTCTCTCTCTCTCTCTCTCTCTCTCTCTCTCTCTCTCTCTCTCTATATATATATATATATATATATATATATATATATATATATATATATATATATATATGTTAAAAACAGAATGGTAAAAGGAAGTTTTAAAATCGACAGGTCTGTTTCGAGCGCTGGTTCTCCTCAGGATTCTGTTTTCAACACATGTTGCTCCCCAAGGGGTCGAGCATTTTAAGAATTCTATTAGGCATTTTAGTGGTATTTTATATATATATATATATATATATATATATATATATATATATATATATATATATATATATATATATATATATATATATATATGTGTGTGTGTGTGTGTGTGTGTGTGTGTGTGTGTGCGTGCGTGCGCGCGCGCGTGTGTGTGTGTGGGTGTGTGTGTGTGTGTGTGTGTGTGTGTGTGTGTGTGTGTGTGTGTGGTACACTTTTGAAGTCAGTTTTTATCTCTGTTTTCGTTCAGTGTGTACATCTGGATAGAAAATGCGATGTAATCAGGGATTGCATGACACACTACGATGAATTAGACTGTTTTTCCTGGATAAAGTATACAGTTGGTGACATAAGCCCCCCAGCTGTGGTCAATTTTGACAGACCTGGAGGGTTCTCTGTCACTGCTCTACCAGAAGACAACAGGCAGTGCCCAGACACTCATTTCCAGTGTCATGATGACGGCTATTGTCTCCCTGTATATGTCAGGTGTAATGACATGATCGACTGTCCAGGCCATGAGGACGAGGCTGACTGTGAGAATTTCAAGACGTGCCCAGGGTTCTATCGATGTCGTGACAATCACAAAGCAATCTGTTTGCACGTGAATCACGTGTGTGACGGGCTACCACAATGCCCTCAGCATGATGACGAACTGATATGTGACCTCGCTTGTCCAGAATCCTGTGTTTGTTACGGTCTTGCCTTCTTCTGCAACCATACGTTCTCTGTCAACTCTTTCCCACAGATACGCTTCCTGGAAGCCCCTGGGACTGGAATGTCTGTGAGTGACATCACTCATAATACTATGCTGGTCCATCTCGGCATGTAGGCGTGTGGATGGAAGACTCTAGACAAAGTCGTTTTTTACCGAATCTCCACAGTTTGGATCTTGCTATGAATCTACTTCATTCCGTCAACTTTATGCACATTGCAGGAATGCCACGACTTCGAAGATTGAATCTGGCAGGTAATCCTATGGCTGATGGGTTTGCTGGTGCCCTTCTACAGTATGTCCATCCGTCACTGCAGGTCTTCAATATGTCCCACGTCCAAGCTAATTCTCTGAACATGAGCAGCTTGTCAACTTTTATGCCAAACTTGCAAGTGTTAGACGTATCATGGAGCAACGTAAGAGTACTTTGGGGTCAAGGGTTCTTTCATAATCTTCAGTTTTTCAGTGTACAGAGTTGCCCCTATAAATGATTTTAATCCGGTTGTCATGAAACCCATGGCAAACCTCAAGTACGTTGCTGCAGATGACATGAAATTGTGTTGTGCTGTCGTTTTACCAGACATTTCCGAGGTCGATGTTGGGGCGCCATCTGATGTTATCTCGTCGTGTGATGACTTGCTGAAGTCTAGTGTTTTTCGTTATGCTCTTGCATTGTTTGCTGTGCTGGCAGGTCTGGGAAACTTGGGTGGGGTCGTCATTCATACATGGTTTTTTATTAGGAAACGTTAAGACTACTTTCGTAATATTTGTTCTTCATCTGTGTGCTTCGGATTTCTTGATGGGAGTGTATTCAATCTTCATTAGCACTGCAAACCGCATTTATGCACGGAGTTACATTTGGAATGATACTGCGTGGAGGGAGGGTGTCGCTTGCAGATTTGCAGGTTTCTTTTTATTCTTATCATGTGAAGTATCAGCATTTCTGATCTGGTTGATCACTTTGGATCGCTTCCTGGTGCTCCGATTTCCCCGCAGTCAGATCCACTTTGGAGCCAAATCAACTCACATAGCCTGCGCCATCGTGTGGACACTGGGACTCACCCTGGCGTCAGTACCTCTGCTCCCTGTGACCTCACACTGGGAGTTTTTTTCCAGCAGACAGGTCTTTGCTTTCCACTGCCTGTCACCACAGCTGACTTTCCTGGCCACGTTTACTCCTTCAGTATCATGATCGTCTGTAACTTCATCCTCTTCAGCACGGTTGGTGTGGGTCAGTTCCTTATTTACTGGTCAGTAAGGAGCAGCACTAAAGCTGGTCAGTTAACAAAGCTGCGAGACCTGGGCACTGACAGTGTGCAGTCCAAGGAAGCAACTATCGCCAGGCGTCTCCTGTCCCTTGCAGTGTCTGACTTTCTGTGCTGGTTTCCGGTTGGTCTGTGTGGGGTTCTGGCTGCCAGTGGTGTAGTCATTCCAGAAAATGTCAACGTTGGAATGGCCATTTTTGTGTTGCCGCTCAATTCAGCACTCAATCCGTTCCTGTATACTTTGAACATAATACTGGAGAAACGGCGCACTGCACAACAACTCCGTCTTCAAAAGCTGTTACGTGCACATCAAAAGAGTGACACTCAACACATTTTACAAAATACAGAAATTGAGCTCAATTAATATTATCATCATAGTACCTGCAGTTATTTCAATACGTGTTTTGTGAAAATGGGCTGCTTTATGACTGCATGATTATTGCTTTATTTTTAGGTATGCATATATAGGTCCCCACGTGGGTTACAATCACGATGATTTCTCGCAGTTAAACGGCACCACTAATACATGAAAAAAAAGCAACACTTCGCCTGGCAGTCTAAACGGTTGTCATGCAATCGCGCAGAAATATTGTTCACCATGAAATAAACATCTGCACGCAACTTTTGGTGTTTCAGCAAGGGGGTGGGAGTGGGGTGGGGTGGTGGTGGTGGTGGTGGTGTGCAGGTGGGTTATGTGTGGTGAAAGTTTGTTCCTGGCCTAAACCTTGCACGAATTAGCATTCATACTTTCTGTGCTGATAACATCCTTCTGCGTGCGATGTTTTCCGTCAGTCTTCCAGGCGTTGGCTTTTCAATCATCTCTCTTTTATCATATCATAATCAAACCAAACAGCAGCTGTGTGTGATCGGACAGTGCCTACAATGTTACCTACTACGGTTACACGGCATCTGCACCACTTCCTGAGCTGCAGCTTCTCTTTCACAGCGACGAAAAAGGTTGGAGAAAACGACACTTAATCACAAGGGGCCGGACACACACACACACACACACACACACACACACACACACACACACACACACACACACACACACAAGCGCGGGAGCACGCAGGTTGTCTATGCACATGCATAAACTCGTGTATTATTGAAATCAGCAGACAGTTTTTTCGAGGTAGAGGATAGTTGAGTAAGGAGACTGCTTGAGGAATTTGTGTGAAACTGTATTGAAAGTTTTCCACTTAAAACCTGGATATTTAGAACAGATGAGGGAGTAAAAAATGAAATCTTGCCTCAATAAAAAGCTGTGTTAGATGTTAAGATTGGCTTCCGAGTGATGACATGGGTTCCTTTAAGACCGACACATTCCGCCAGTATCAAACGTATTTCCTGTAGCGAAGTAAACTGGTCCCATAGTGACTGAGGCTGGTAATGCGCTAGTCCTATACTGAGGATGGCAAGGCACTGGGCCGATACTGAGGCTGGTAGCGCACTGGTCCCATACTGACTGAAGCTGGCAATGTACTCGGCCAATACTGAAGCTGGTAACGTACTGGTCCTATACTGACTGAGGCTTTCAATGTACTGGGCCGATACTTACTGAGGCTGATAATACAATGGTCCCATACTGACTGAGGCTGGTAGTGCACTGGTCCCATACAAACTAAGACTGACAATGTACTGGGCAGATGCTGACTTAGGCTGGTAATGCACTGGCCGAATACTGATTAAGGCTGGTAGTGCGCTGGCCCCATTCTGACTCAGGCTGGTAGTGCACTGGTCCCATACTGACTCAAGCTGGTAGTGCATTGGCCCCATACTGACTGAAGCTGGTAGTACACTGGTCCCATATTGACTCAGGCTGATAGTGCACTGGTTCCATACAGACTCAGGTTGGTAATGCACTGGTCCCATACTGACTGAGGCTGGTAATGCACTGGTTCCATACTGACACAGGCTGGTAATACACTGGTCCCATACTGACACAGGCTGGTAATGCACTCGTTCCATACTGACACAGGCTGGTAATGCACTGGTCTCATACTGACTCAGACTGGTAATGCACTGGTCCCATACTGACACAGGCTGGTAGTGCACTGATCCACTGGTCTCATACTGACTGAGGCTGGAAATGTACTGGGCTGATACTGAGGCTGGTAATGTACTAGGCCAATACTGATTGAGGCTGGCAATGAACTGGGCTGATACTGACTGAAGGTGGCAATGTGTTGACCGATACAGAGGCTGGTAATGCACTGGTCCCATTCTGGCGGAGGCTGTTAAGTGCAGTAATGTAGCACAACCCATCTGTGACGTAGACTGGTCCAGTGCCCATAGAGTCTGGTCTTGTCCTGGTGTTAAGCTGGCCTTGATTATGAACTGTCCTGTAGCAACACAAACTAAGTCTATATTGATTCTCTTCGGCACTCGTGATATATACTAGTCTTGTGTTGGCTCAGTCTGGTCCAATAATTTCGTAGACTGGTCTTCATCGGTAGCGATCCTGCTGCGGGTTTAGTCGTTCCTACATCGACATGTTCTAAACGAGGCTGTTCAATTAAAACGTCATCTGTCATAAGTACTTCGTGAACGTTCTTTATTCTGCAAACATTTCCAGGGCAGCATATGGCCCCTTTGGGTTCTGTCCAAACACGAGCTTGTATGGCATTTTTTTCTGCGGTTTCTGATACCAAGGTGTGACTGGAGTAAATGGTGAATCGCGAGACCGCAGTTCTCACTTTTCTCCATCCTTTATTCCATTACTGTTTGGGAGATTAAATGCTCTACAGCCACAAGAAATTGTTTTCGGACTAAAGATGTCCGTCATGCACATAAGAGCAGATAAAACATGATAACCGAGACAAGCGAGTACAACTCGGTGGGACTTTTGCTTGCTTAAATGGTCTTGGGCGCGCTCGCCAGCGTGCGTGTGGCAGTGACAAATTCATGTAAAAGTCATTGGGGGTAACTGACAATTGTCACGACGAATAACATATTTGCGACGAGTTCTTACACACACACACACACACACACACACACACACACACCAGTCACGCTTCAGCTGAAAGTCGTTGGGGCAACCAACATTTTTTTCCGGGTGCAAAACACAATATTCACTGGCACTGTTAAAACTGCACCGGTGTAGTAGTAAAGCGTTCCTGGTCACCCTGGTGCTAATGGCCATGTTGTTTACCCCATGGCGATGGCGAACCGCTCCGGATTCCCATCTGACCAGTTTGGGATCTAGACCAAGTGTGAGTCATTCCTCAAGAAACGAAACGAAACACACACACACACACACACACACACACACACACAGAGAGAGAGAGGGAGAGAGGAGAGAGAGAGAGAGAGAGAGAGAGAGAGAGGAGAGAGAGAGAGAGGAGAGAGAGAGGAGAATGAGGAAAGCTTACCAAACCCATGCTCATGCAGGGGTCATGGTTGGGGTGGGGATGTTCGAAAATGAATGTCAAAGAATAAACACAGACATGAATGTCGGAAAACAACATCGCGATGAGGAATCCAATTCAAGGAAGCAATTAACTAACGTCGAATACCGATGTGATTCTCATTGTGACTGCCAAAACGTCTATCCACAGTCAACAAGATTCCCGTTCTCCGCAGCTGAATTGCTGCTGGATGTCAACTGCACGTTTTCTCGGTTAACAGAAAGAACGCTGTCCATGTTTCTTATCATTCCCTGTAGGTACGAGAGAGAGAGAGAGAGAGAGAGAGAGAGAGAGAGAGAGAGAGAGAGAGAGATGGGGGGCTGTCGATAGATGCTTGCACCTTCATGAATTCTCACTCACGATGCGTCTTCTGAAGCAATGACAATTGTCAGTACATATCATAATGTACCGCGTGTACTTGAAAAAAAAAAAAAAAAAAAAAAAAAAAAAAAAAAAACCACCACCACCACCACCCAACAACAACAATAAACAAACAAACAAACAAAAAAAAAACACACAAAACACAACTAAGGTAACCAGGGACTGCCAGTGCTGGCACTACGACACAGTATGAGGTGCTGGAAGGAGCTGCATTGGAATGATGGGTGTTAAGGAGAATAATACAAAAAAGAAGAGGAACCAAAGACCTGGTGAACAGGAAAATACTGAAAGGATGATAAGGAGACATGAAGGCGATGCATCATATACTTCCACCACCACCACCGCTACACACACACACACACACACACACACACACACACACACACACACACACACACACACACATCCTGGTTCACTAACAGATACGTATTAACTTTTCTCGCGCTAGCTTACATGCGTGGGTCAATATTCAGGTGTGTGAGTACGCCCGTGCATGCGTGGGAAAGAAAGACGGCTGCATGCCAATGTGACCAAGTGCCAATGTGACCAAGCGTAGTTGTGACAAAATGTCGTTGTGACCACGTGTCGTTGTGACCAAGTACCGTTGTTGTTTCATTCATCCCGGTTTGCCTCTTTTAACTATTTTACAGCTAATTAGAGTCTCTTGGGTATCTGTGTGCCTTAGCTTGTACAATGCAGATGACTAGTGGTCAGTGCCACTGACCACTGGTCATTATGACGTAAATCGGAGATTTTAACTGTCTCCTGAGTGTTCGTGTACCTCGTACATTGCTGAATACTAGTGGTCAGTGAAGGGAGAGTAGCCATACCAATAAAAGCAGCTGCAGCGTCTCTTAAAAAAAAACATGAAAGTCCAGAAACTAAAAAGAACAATGAACGGGTGAAATGTTTCCACAAGCAAAGTCTGAGCTGTAAGACAATGGTCCTCTCACTGCATAGACCTTTCTGTTGGGACAGGATGTTATCATTGGTTTTGTTGTTGTTGTCATTGTTGTTGTTGTTGTTGTTGTTGTTGTTTGTTTATTTGTTTGTTGCTTTGTTGTGTTGAAGTGTTTAAGGATAGATGTGATTGTGACATATAATTAGAAATAATTGTATATATAGGACTGAAGTTTGAAGCGCAGGGATGGATAAAGAAAAAAAACAAACAAACAAACAAGATTTAAAAGAAGAATATGCTCTTATCGAAATGCAGTTGACAAATATTTACTAAGCTTTACTGCCCAGATGCATAGTGCCAATATGTATGTTTTTTTTTTTTCCTTTTTTTTTATTTTTTTTTTTTTTTACTCTTTTAACTGAATGCTTAGCTGTTTTTGAAAACGCAGTTCCTGTGCTTTACGCCGTTTCTCTAGAATTATGTTCAAAGTGTACAGGAAAGGGTTGAGTGCTGAATTGAGTGGCAACACAAAAACGGCCATTCCAACGTTGACTTCTCCTGGAATGGCGACACCACTGGCAGCCAGAACCCCACACAGACCAATAGGAAACCAACACAGAAAATCAGACATTGCAACGGACAGGAGGCGCCTGGCGATAGTCGATTCTTTGGATTGCACGCTTTCGTTGCCTTTGTTTTTGGTCTGTGTTAGCTGATCAGAAAGCGCATTACTCCTCACCGACCAGTAGATAAGAAACTGACCCACTCCAATCGTCATAAAGAGGATTAGGTTGCAAATGATCATGATGCCAAACGAATAAATGTGACCCAGGAAAGTCAGCTCTGGTGACAGGCAGTGGAATGCAAATACCTGTCTGGTGGGAAAAACTCCCAGTGTGAGACAACAGGGAGCAGAGCACAGATGCCATCACGAGTCCCAATGCCCAGATGATGGCACAGGCTATGTGAGCTGATCTGGCTCCAAACCGGATGTGACTGAACGGAAACCGAAGCACAAGGAAGCGATCTAAAGTGATCAAACAGATTAGGAATGCTGACACTTCAGATGATAACAAGGATAAAAATCCTGCAATGCTACAAGCAAAACTCTTTTTCCATGCAGTATCATTCCAAATATAAGTACCCGCATATATGCGGTCTGCCACACCAATGAAGATTAGATACACCCCCATTAAAAAGTCAGAGGCACACAGATGAATGATAAACATTAGAAAACCAGTCTTGGTGTTTTTTGGTAAAATATACATGCGATACACAAACCCCACTCAGGTTCCTAAGAACAGCAAGCACAGCAAATCCCCCTAGGGCACAACGATAAGCCACAGACTTCAACAAGTCATCACAGGACGAGATTTTGTCAGACGGAGCCAAACATTCACCTCGGAAGCTGTCTGGCAAAACAACAGAGCAACACACAGTTTGAAATTATCTGCCAAAACATGCAGGAGATCTGTCATGTGTTTCATGAAGGCTGGAGCAAAATCAATGACAGGACAACCCTGTAAGTTCAAAACCTGAAGATCATGAAACAAGTTTTGTTCCTCAAGGACCTTTATATCATTCCAGGACAGATCCAGAACTTTTAACTTTGGCATTACGGCTGACAGCATGCTCATATTTACAGACTCCATTTGGACATGGGAGATATTGATCATCACTAATGATGGATGTGAGTACTGTTCTTGGACATAGATGTTACCACCTGATAGGGGGTTACCTGCCAGATTCAGTCTCCGCAGGTGGGACATTCCTGCAAAGTGGCTAATATTGACAAAATGAAGTAGATTCTGGCTAAGATCCAAACTATGGAGATTCGGTAAAGCAACTTCTGTTAAACTCTCCCATCCACACGCCGTTACACCTAGGTGGATCAACATGATGTTGTCAGTGATATCACGCATGCGTGTTCCACTGCCTGAGACGTCCAGGTAGCGTATCTGTGGGAAAGAGCTGATATGAAAAGTCTGGTTACAGGTGAAGGCAAGACCGTAACAAAGACATGCCTCAGGACAAGGAATGTTGCACAACAGCTCATCATCATGTTGTGGACACTGTGGCAGACCATCACACAGGTGATTCATGTGCAGACAGATCGTTTGGTCACGGAACCGACATCGATATACAACCCTGGGCAAGTCCTGTAAAAATTAATACAACCAAGTTCGTCTTCATGACCTGGACAGTCGATCATGTCATTGCAGCGGACATAGACAGGGAGACAGTAACCACCATCGTGACACTGAAAATGAGTGTCTGGACACTGCGTTGTGTTTTCTGGTAGCGGGGTGACGGTGAATCCACCTGGCGTGTCAAAGTTAACTACAGCTGGAGGCCTTATTTGATAAGATATGGAACCCCTACGACGACAATTCAACTCGTCCTTGTTTGTGGTGCAGTCCTTGAAACCATCACAGCTTTCCCTCCAAACTACACACTGAACAGAATATAGCTGGCGTCATTCATGCATGTGAAAACCTCCGATACCTTTCACACACACACACACACACACACACACACACACACACACACACACACACACACACACACACAGAGAGAGAGAGAGAGAGAGACACACACACACACACACACACACACACACACACACACACACACACACACACAACTCACTCATCCCCCCCCCCACACACACACACACACGCATGCACATGCGCACGCACAAACACGCGCACGCACGTGTGAACGCAAAACACACACACACACGCGTGCATGACCGCGCACACTAACGCTACAACCACACAAATCGTCCAACCCCTTTGCAGGAATAAGAGACACAGAGACAGCCTGGAAAGAGAAACGCAAGTCTGTGAGAATTTGACAGAGAGAAAGAAGAAAAGCCTGCCCCGATCTAGCTATTAAAACAGACATGAATCAAAAGACTGAACAATTCGAAAGAGTAGCCGAAGAAGCAAAAGAAACCAAGTGGCAACAGTTTTGTCTGTCACTTAACTATGACACGACACTGACTCAGTTCTGAAACTTTTATAGTCGCATGGAAGGAAAAAAAAAAAACAAACAAACGCAACCCCATATATCTTAGACGCTGATGGGATCACAAAACTGAAGACAAGTTTAGAGAAAAGTCGGCTGTACTTAAACGTTATATAGAACAGAGTGATAAAAGAAATCTGAAGGAAAGGAGGGGAAAAAAATTATCAATTTAAACCAACACCTAGCTCAGACTGGCATTGTGATGAAATCACAACATCTGAACTGGATGACGCAATAGCTAGATGCACTAAGGATAGCGCTCCAGGACCAGACAAAGTACGGCATGCAGACATCAAACAGCTGTGAGAAGAGGAGAGAGCCAACTCTTCAGTCTCTACCAGGAAAGTTTTGTTAAAGGCTATGTCACAGAAAACTGGACACACAGCTACCTGAAAGCTTTATCAAAGCCAGGAAAAGGTCATTATCAGCTAAATGATTACCGCATACTCATTATGCAAAATATAGCAGGAAAGCTCATGAAACGTACCTTAGTTAGCAAAAAACTCGCAAGAGATCTTGAAAAACCGACAAATCCTCCAATCAAATCGAGGAGGCTACAGAACAGGTAAAAGTGCATGGGAAAGTGCGGCTACTTTTGCCTATGAAGTGTACGAAAGATTCCAAAAGAAAGAAGAGACACTAGCTGTTGCAATAGATCTGGAAGATGCATACGACAAGTCCAGTTCTCGCTTCTCATGGAACTGCGTCTTGACTATGGAGTCAGTAAGACACTCACACGATGGATAGCAGCGGCACCGTCATCCTACGATTTGGAGACTGGACTTCTGAGCCTCATATACTTTCTATGGGATTGCCTCAAGGTTCTCTCTCTCCCCCCTGTTTTGTGCAATGTTTACACTAAAGGCCAAGCAGACCTCAACAGAAACGGAATTGCTCGAGTGATGACATTATTATAGATGGCAGCCTGATCTACACAAAACATCAAAGAATGCTGAAGAAAGAACGAAAGCAGTTCAACAACAGTTGAACAACATTGCTCAGTGGTGTCAAGAAACTGGATTGTCCTTCAACCCTACAAAAAGCCCACACATCAGTCTTACTCTCAACAACAAGACATCAGGACAAGTACTCTCTCCAGTTTCCTTCAATGGAATAATTAAATCAACTAACAATCTACGCTGTTTGAGTGTAGGCTTTGACAGAATGCTAACCTTTAGAAAGTTTGTTGAGAGTATTGTTGTTAAATGCAAAAAAAAAAAAGACTTATCTGCCATGAAAGCAACGGCAGCTAAAGGCATTGAACAGCGCCATCTCTACCGACTGTATCACACACTTGTACCCAGTGTGATAGATTGTGGATTAGGGCTTACAACACTGTCCAACAGCAACCTTCTCAAATTAGAAAGAATTCAAAATGAAGCAATGAGATTGATCCTGGGAACCCACAAAGGACAATCCAGTTCAAACTATGCGATACCTGCTCGACCTTCCTTCAATGCAGACACGACACAAGCTGAAACAGGTGAAGGCATATTTCAGAGCCCTTGAAAAATCCCCAAACCCACTTCATGCGGCGGTCAAGGAAACAAAAGGCACTCGGCTGGGACGTGGAAAATCATGGATGGGACAGCAAGAAGACAGTATACAGCTTGTGTGCCAGTTAGCAAAGTCAAAAAAACAAGGAATGGGAGAAATATCCAGACCACTTGAAGCACCTCTACCAAATTGCCATCGCTCCAGAACTTGGAAGACATTGTCGAGAATGGCCAGAAGGCAAAACCACGCGCAGAAATTCAGATGCTGGTAGAAGACCTTTGCACAAAAGATGATATCTTAATATACACTGACGGTTCTGTCACCAAAGGTAAGTCAGGCTGGGGATACACAGTGACGCAAACGGCCGAACTATTCAGGAAGACAATTGTGCGCACAGTTTAACAACTTTCAGTCTAACAATGGAGGTAGAAGCAGTGACACAAGCACTCCACTGGCTTACATCCATAAGCCAGTTTCAAACTCAACAAGCCATGATACTGACTGACTCCATGAACCTACTTCAGAAGTGAAAAGTGGAATGGGAAGCCCTGCTTGGAATGAACTAATGCGCAGCCTTCCATTGGAGAGACTCATATGGATGTACTGCCCCTGACATGCTGGAGTTAAAGGACACGAGAGAGCGAGCAGACACACTGGCTGGCAAGGCAACAATAAAAACTGGATTACTACTGCTTGGCCGATGTAGTGTGATACAAAATCTGAAGAATCTCTGAAACAAAACAAAGAGAGCAAAGCCACTATTACCATAGACCATCTTTCAGATCTGAACATCAAGAGAGGAGGTGGCGGCACATCCAGACTTAAGGGAAGAGCAAGAAACATCACCAACCAAACAAACATTGGAATAATTTCAAGGCCAACATTGCGAAGACTCCTAGAGATTGGGGCAAACTCGTACTGGGCCTTTCCAATAACAGACACAAAAGACGAAACACATGTCAACTGAGAATCTCTCAGGTGTGTGTGTGCGCGCGCGTGTGCGTATGCGTATGCGTGTGTGTGTGTGTGTGTGTGTGTGTGTGTGTGTGTGTGTGTGTGTGGAGGGGGGGCTGTTGTTGTTCTTATTGTTATGTGTATGTTTGTGAGCGCGCGAGTGTGCGCGTGCACTTATATGCTGCATTTAATGGTCTTGTTCTTGTTCCTAAGTCATCTTCTTAACATTGACGCACGCAGTCACAACACACACACACACACACACACACACACACACACACACACACACACACACACACACACACACAGGCGCGCGCGCGCGCGCGCGCACACACACACACACACACACACACACACACACACACACACACACACACACACGAACGTGTGCGCGTACGTTCGCTCTCTCTTACCCCCACACACGTACATATGTGCGCATGTGCATATCTACACCGATACACGAGCGCACACACACACGCAGACACATAAGCGCACAAATGCAGATACACACACGCACGTGCGCACACGCCCACAAAGACGCACACATACACACAGATACGCACGCATATAGTATGCAGATACGTGTGCTGACACAAAACCCACAACACACACACACACACACACACACACACACACACACACACACACACACACACACACACACACACACACACACTCACTCGCACATGCCTGCGCGTACACACACACACACACACACACACACACACACACACACACACACACACAGAGAATTGTGTGCTATTCTTATGGCATTACTCTTTATTTGTGATAGTAATAATTCTTTCTTTTGTTGTTTTTTTTTTTTTTTTTTTTTTTATTCTAAGGCAGTGTTAGATAGTTTGAAAGTTCGGGATGTTAAAACAAGGAAAGATGTAAGCTTTGAAATAAAGCATCTAATTAATTACATTATTTCCACAGGAATTAATATAGTCTTCTGCTGCTGGGTCCCTTCACACTGTGGTATTTATTGGAATGAAATAGCAGATAAACTAGCCAGACGCGGGGTAATGGGCAATGCTGCAAAGAATAATTTGAAGTTAGATATATACGGAATACATTCGCTATTGGAAAGCTGTTCCGAATTGTGAAGTCTCAAGATAAATGTATAATGGAAACATATCCTATACATATTTCTAGTTTAATATACAAGATACGTTTGAACTCTTGGAAGACCAAATATTCCCAAAATATAGTGTGTGCATGTTTCTAGCCATTATCTGGTGAACATATACTTTTCCATTGCACCATTTTGAATGCTCTTTATTCAAAAGCAAACATTGAAATCTCGAAATATAAACCGGTTCACGCTATTTCTTTCAGTTCAGAAATTGTTGATGTTGCAAAAATTATCTCTCAATCTCAAATTAGCATATTTTTTATGATCATCATAGTGTAGTTTATATTGAAATTTGTACTGTCCTTGACATTACTTCTCACCTTTTCCTCCCTCTGTCCCCCTCCCCCCACCCCCTCCCCAAACCCCCCCCTCCCCCCGCCCTCCATAAAGTCTAATATTACCAAGTGTGAACAGACTATAAATCAACAACACAACAACAACAACAACAACAACAACAACACACACACACACACACACACACACACACACACACACACACACACATACACACACGCGCGCGCGCGCACACATGCACCCGCACACTGATGGGCCCATACCCCACACATCATACACTCATGTGTGCATCCACCACACACACACACACACACACACACACACACACACAAAAATGGTAGGTAGGCACTCAAGGTCTGATCAGCGCGTTGGGCTAATGAGTAGGTCAGACATCCGCTGATTCGTAGCCACGAGACCCTCTTCTTCAATTGTCTCCTCTTTGTTGTTAATTCATTTATCCATCAGCTTCAAATCATGCGTAGTAGGGTCTCAAAACTTAGCGGATGTGATGCAGCGTATATGGACTAGACCGCACTCAGTGACGCCTCCTTGATGAAAATTAAACTGAAACTGAAACTAGACTGTGTTTGTTATTGCACCAGCCACTTCCGATGGCTCTCTGTCCCAAGCAACATGCTTACAAGCACGATGCCTGCTTCTAAAGTTTCGCCACAGAAGCCTGAGAGAGAGAGAGAGATATGCACACATAGTTCATCCCATCATATACAAGAAAGACACCCCATATTCCATTAAAACTGAAACGAACTTCTACTCAATCAAAGAAGAACATGCAAACATCCAACCAAAACAAAACTAACCATCCGCCCATTTCGATGTGAAAATATCACTCGCACCCTCTCCTACAAGCAAAGCCCTAAAATGTCAAGCAAGCGAGCGCGCCATATCTACGCTCACAAATGTAACCCAGCGGTACAACACTTCAAACAGAGGACCAATACTCTGGTCGAAACTTTTCTAAAAAAAAAAAAAAAAAAAAAAAAAAAAAAAAAAAAAAACCACCCTGCTCTCACACTACAAGTGTTCGCCAGATGGAAGCAGAAAACCACCACCTGAAATCTGAACTCCGACACCTAAAACAAAACTCAGTCTGCACCGCACCCAGCCCAGCACCCAATCACATCATCTTGTAGCTGTTCCGATTCTGCTTTGCCCGCCTTCTCCACCTCCAAAAACTTCTCCATGCTAGAAAATTTGACCTAACTTCTTGATATTGGGAACAAGACAAATTTGTTGTTGCGACAGATAATTTGTAATCTAAAAAAAAAAAAAAAAAAAAAAAAAAAAAAAATCTTTGTTAATGTATGTATGTACTCTTTGAGTGTTCTTGTAAGTGGTTTGTACTCACAGCGTCCTCCATATTTATACCCCTACACACTGTGACGTTCCTCTGTATCATCATTATTCCCTACTTTAAACTTAATAATTTCTTTTTCTTGTGTGTTCGTCATGCGCTCTATCCTCTACCTTCCCTTATTAATTTATTTATTTATTTTTTTTATTTCATTTTATTCTTTATTTTGCTAATCACTTGCCTTAATGTTATTTCTAAGGATACATCATCCTGTTGGTGTCTTTTAAGCTTAATGTTCTACCTTTGTTTCTGCGTGTTTATCATGATTGTGATTAATTCACTAACGTTACTTGTTATTAACTGCTGTACTGGTTTACTGAACTCTCTATCATCGTCTGTGTGCTTTTGTGAAAACTGTCTTCCTAATCTATTTTGTCTCACCATTCCCGTACCAGCCATGCCTTTCCACGCTCCTACTGTTCCAGGATTTAAAATTGGACGTCTCGACGTCTGTCATTTATTTTGATAAGTTCCATACAATCTTCTTACGTTTGAAACAGTCAGCTCATCCAATACAAGCGTTGGTGTACGTGAAACAAGATGGGACTCTCATATCACAGATGATCTTATCAACATTCCTGATCACTAACTAGAACAAAGTGATAGTCATATCATTCCAACATATTGGTCTTGCTGTATACATTCATCAGTTAATTGCCAACTTTGCCTGCCACAGAACAGATCTTGAAACCACAACTCTTGAATGAAAAAAACAAAAAACTTCGAAAATACCGCCATTATTAATCGAAGTGTATGTTGAAATCCAATTTACACATACAAAGTGTGTGACAATACTGTACAAATGGTGGATCAGATCTCTCACAAAAAATGAAAATATTCTATCATTAAGAGACATACTGACATACTGAAACAATATCCAGCTCGGACAAGTACATTGCTATGTCATGTACTCCATCAAATAGTACAACCCCTCCCCCCTCCCCCCAAAAAAAACAAACAAAAACAAACAATCTCAAAACACCTGAAACAACTGCGACTCGTTTTGATCGTTTATGCACGAACAACAAATTTGCAATATTAGTTATTCTGTTCGTGCATTCTGGTATTAGTGACCATTGTCCAGTCTTCTGCATGTGCGATTGGTCCTTCAGGCTTTTAAAACCACCACCCAGAGGTTACATGACCATCTAATATCATTCTTTCAAAATAGTATGTTAAACAGCATGTCTCCTTGACTTAAGGATTTCCCCATTTCATTTTCCTTGTGACTCCTCAGACGTCGATGTAGCACTATCCTTCTGATCTGGTAACAAACATTTCTCACCCTTACAAATAAACTCGCACCGTTAAATAAAAAAAGAAGAGTTACGCATCTCTAAATGAACCCGTGGCTAACAACAGAATGGCTGCAAGAAATACGTTTTCGTGACCAACTCAAGGAAGCAGTATTATTTGACAAATACAAAGAGAAGAGAAACTTTGTTTCAACTGAAGTTGAAAAGGCAAAAACAGAGTTCAGTCAATTGACTACGGATGCAAAAAGCACAACGCCCAAGAGGGCAACACGTACTATTGTGCACAGAAAGCACAGAGATTCACGAAATTCAATGATAAACGGCACCCTGGATAAATTTAACACCACTTTCTGTCGTTGTCATACTTCTCTACTCAGGCTTCACAGATTGTAAGAGACTCTAATAACCATACGTGTCCGAATTCCCCTGAAATCGTTTTGCAAACAAAGGCTTGGATCCAAGTAGCTCACTCCCTATTCTTCCTCTTCCTGAACATAAAGTTGGAATGCTCATAGCGCAGTCAAACAAAAAAAAGTCCATGGGTTATGATCATAAATCCGCATGATTACTCAAACTCACTCTGCCTTACATTTTGAGTTTCTAACAAATGGGTTATCCATTGAAACTTACGTTTTTCCTCAGGCATTGACAAGGCAATGTGGTTCCCCTTCCAGAATTACATGATTCATCATAACAAATAATTTCACACCTATATCCTCACCATCAGTTCTATCTTAACCCACATACACAAACATACATCACAGTTAATGGAGAAAAACAAACTATTCCAACCCATTCCAATTTGGATTCCTATCTAATTATTCCCACAGAGCATTATCATTAATGCGTGACCCGTGGTTTTGATATATGGACCAATCCCAAATGATAGGAGCTGTCTTTCTTAAGTTTGAAGAGGCGTTTGATCTTGTTGATCATTCTATTCTTTATAAAGACGCTGTATGTCATTTGAACTATTTTTCGACAGTGTCATTATCCTAATCGTACTTAAATGACAGGACTCTGAATGTGCTACTAAATGGCAATGTCTCCTCTCTTCAGACTTTGTCAGACATTGAATACCACAAGGTTCAGTGCAAGGCCCCCACCTGTTTTGTATTTTTATCAGTAATTACTGTTATCCATATCAGAAGTCACGACTCCTTTTGTATGCTGATGACTCGCCACTCCAAACAATTGAGACTGAATTGTCAAATTATAGAAACGCATCTCCAGAAAGTCTAAGTGGATTGTCAGGCTGGTGTAATTCAAACGGATTGGTTATACATCCAACCCAAACAAAACTCTATGATCATAGCCACAGCCAAAAGCACCAATTAGCTCTTTTTTTTCCCCTAAAATTGCAGTCGAATGGAACCTCTATCATTAAGTTGCTGGGCATTGTGCTTTAAGAGCAATTATAGATAAATAAATTAAATGACGATCTCATCTAAATAATCTGAGCAAGATCATCCTACAAAATGTGTTCGTGTTATCTCAACTAAAACGCCAAGTGAAAACTATTGCGTTTAAACGTTTCATCAACGCACACATAATGTCGCATATCAATTATGCTTCAACAATATTTGGCGGGAGTAGTAATGTTCACAAAATCCCCCTAAATTCTCTCCATAAATGTGAAGCAACACTACTCCTTCCAGTCGTACCTCTTACAGCAGATAAAAAACACACACACACACACACACACACACACACACACACACACACACACACTGAACACATTCCCTTTGTGTAAACAACTTGATTTCAACAAAGCATCATTCATGTTTACAATTTCGACAGATACCATGCCATGTTGTATCAACAGCCTTTTTACAAGAACAAACAGCTCTTCTGGCTCAAATTCCTTCTCTCCTACCCACGTATTATTCAATACAAAAGCCTAGCCTAAAATGGACCATATGTCTGGAACTCACTCGCACCGTGCCTATAAATATGAAAACGCGAAAATGTTTCCTACTCAGTTTATGTCTCAGTAACGAAAACATTCGATTAAAATCAAGAACGTCCATTTGCAAAGTATTATGTAAAGCACACATTGAAGACACTGTCTGAGCATGTAACGTAGTCCTTTAAACCGCTCATTTCTCTCTCTCTCTCTCTCTCTCTCTCTCTCTCGTCTCTCTCTCTCTCTCCTCTCTCTCTCTCTCTCTCTCTCTATCTCTCTCTCTCTCTCCTGTCAGTCTGTGTGTCTGCCTACGTGTCGGTCTGTATGTCTGCCACTTTGCCTCTCTCTTACTCTCTTTTCTTGCACCCTCTGTTGACTACTAGGTCATTCTTATAATTATGGATACTCTGCTTGTGACCGTTAAATGACATTATAGAGTTGCTATGTTGCACTGTGTTGAAATAATGTATTCTTGAGAAGGAGATAATGTAAATCTAGGCCTTGACCTAACATCTTCGTCCTTGAGTTTTGTCACCCTCATCAGCTTTAAGTCATGCGCAGCATGGTCTCAGAACTCAGCGGATGTGCTGTAGTGTATAAGGATTAGTCCGCACGCAGTGATGCCTCCTTGATGAAACTAACACTGAACTAAACCATTCTTCAGTAGCAAAGATCATCGGTCCGTCAGTCAATCAATCCTCAGTTTCTGATCGTGATTCAGACATTCACTAGTCACTGCAAACATCTGCTTCATGATGGACTTTTACATTTTACATGCATGGACCACCGCCACCACCACCCTCCCTCGAAAGACTCAATATCCAAATAATCCTCCTGGTAGGTAGTCATGTGATCGCAATCGGTGCATGTCAATAATATAGATATGCATCTATTGGGAGACCCATGCCTTTACATTTTAAAATGCTGGTGAGTGGAGACAGTTTCTGACTGAAAAGATGTGTCGATTGTCTTTATTGTCGATGAACTTGAGTCATTGTTTTCATATATCTACACGGCACATTAAAAGGTAGAGAAGTCACACAATTCGAATCTTCGCCTTGACCGCGATTGCATGTAATAGTGTGCGATTGGTTAATGTGGTGTGACGTTCGTGCACACCGTTCACGAGACCCCAGCTTGAAGATCATATAAAAGACAGACGGACTCTGTAGTGTGGCTGCATCCTGTTCTCAACTGAAAATACTGGTTCAGAGAAAGAAGAGGACCAGCCGCCGTGGCGAAGCGGTTAGCGTCGCGGACTCCCGGCTGGGGGAGTGTTGCTCAAATTTCCTGACCAACACTGCAGGTGTCTGTATCTCTTGGGCCTGGTTGACGCCGGGATATATTATGAAAGGAAGCGTAGAGTACAGCCCTGTCATGTAGTCTCAGACCGAAATGGAAATCCGTAGCATCATTATAATCATCCTCATTCTCATCGATCAGCATTAAAAAAAAAAAAAGTCTCAAATTCTGTGGCCCTTCATGCCCTGCTCTCATGGTGACCTCAGTTTCGATGTCCTCTCCACGTCTGTGGCCTTGGTTTGGTTCCGTCGGGGTCAACCGGTATCGGCGAGTCCATGGGGGCTGTCGTTGGACGGACGTGGTGGCGCCCTCCGGAGGGAGAGCTCACTCACGCCGGCTCCGCGACTAAGCAATTATTGTCGTTAGTAGGGGGCTTAGTAGGTGGTGTCCTGCGTATGTTAGATCAGAACAGGCGCCACTGAACACCACTGAAGTGACTCGGCAGCAGTGCAGTGTCTCCTCCGGTGGGTGCCTCTTGACGACGACTGGACATTGACTGCTGCCTGTGGATTGCCGGTGCCGGGGCTGCGGCGGGGGCCGACCGGGCCGTGGCTGTGGACAGGGTGTCGGAATGAGCGACGCGGGTGCACTGCCTTGAGGTAAGCCATATCAAAGTAACTGCTTTCGTGTCAATTGGAAAAGGGTGATCAAGAGACAAAAGGCCAGAAAAAGAGGAGAGGTGATGAGAAAGGAAAGAGCTCGAACCTGTCCCTGTCCACAGTCTATCATGTTCTGCTCACATGGCATATGCTGACACAAAAGTCTTCGTCACATCCATTGGAACAATCCTCTCTAAAGTTGCAGACAAGACTGTAAGACACAAACTCCCCGGGTATGTCACAGTAGAAGTATGGCTGTGTCAGTCCCTGGGACATACTGCAAGCCACCCTGTACCATGTCTCCGTGTTCTCCAGTCCCCTGCATCGGCTCTCCACGTCACAGGCCAGCAGTTCATGAGTCAGATGCTGCATCGGACATTCTTCAAGATGAACACCTGCCATGGTCATGCTGCTCGGAACAGGGAGTATGACAGGTGGTCTGCTGTGATGATCATCTGGAAGGGGAGGAAGTTCACAGATTGAGCCGTTCTGCAAACTGTGGCACTCTTCTTCTATTAAGCCGTTCATGGAGGCGTCCCAAATCACACAATCTTGCTGGGTGTCGCTATTTAAGTCTCTTGCGACAATCAGAAAGGGAACCAGAACGCCACTTTCCCAGAGGAAAGTGTTTGTATACCTGTAAGAATCATCGAAGAACTGAGGTATGATAAAGGGAAAAAACAGCAAACAAACAACAAACAAAACATACATACACACCACTACCGTGACCCCCCTCACCCCTTCCTTAGCACAAACACACACGTGCGCATGCTCGTGAGCACCACCACGACAGTTACCACCGCATACCACCACCCTACCCAACCCTGAAGGCCAATAGTAAAGCCACAAAAAGAGCACAAACAACGAAGAGTCGCATAATTATTTCCGTCTCTCTCTCTGTGTCTCTGTCTCTGTCTCTGTCTCTCTGTCTTTGTATCTTTGTGTCTGTCTGTCTGTCTGTCTGTCTCCTCTCTCCTCTCTCTCTCTCTCTCTCTCTCTCTCTCTCTCTCTGACATACCTGTTTTTATTTTCCTTTTTTTTTCTTTTCTTTAAGCCCTTTTCTCCCTATGTTATACATAAAATTGTTATTCACAAATGAAAACTTCATTAGTCTTTAAAACAAAATAGCCATTTGTTGGACATTTTAGAGATATAACCAGAAATGCACGATCACCGCAGTCTGTGAAGTTCTGTTTCCAAATCAGCCAACATGGAAAGAAGAGAAAGATCAACACTGGTGCAGAGTTATGTTACCCATTAAACAACATGAGAATCATCACAGGCCTTGGCACAGATGGTTTCATAGCCGAAAATTTCAACAGCTTTTGGAATGGAATAGATATTTTTGTAGTCAGAGCCTTGAATACAGGTTTTTTTTGAAGGGTGAGCTTTCTTGCCTTCAAAGACAGACAGGGAGTTAATTTATGTTTCTGGAAAGAAACACCAAGACACTTCATTAAAACAGGAGGCGAGTCCCACTGTTAAATATTGTAAACAGAGTAAGATCGCCATGCATAGCCAGCCATTTAAAAGGCGTTAAACCAATCTTATTAACAGATATCAAACAGACTTTGTTTTAGAACAGATAATTAGGGAGACAGCATTCGGCTTATGTATGATACAGTTACATAGTTAGAAGACCAAAAGCTCCCAGGGCTCCTGTTAAACACTGATTTCGGGGGGAAAAAAAAAAAGAAAAGAAAAAAAAAGAGTCAGTTAGCTTAGATATTTTGTTTATTGAAAGCTTTAATTTTTGGCAAATGCATAGAAATCTTCTACATGAAAATTAAAATCGTGCATCCTCGTTCACGGGCATATTTTTCTAGTGGTTCACAACAAGAGGATGCAGACGAGGTGATCCATTTTTACATTTACTTATCTGAAGTGTTGAAATTACGTTGAGTAATCATTGATAGTGCTGATAATGAAATTTATCATTATACAGGTAGTTATGAATTTCTTTTAAAAGGCGGTAAGAATTGCTGAGCCTTGTATTAACATAATGGATCATTTTGGCATGCATTTTAATCTTGAGAAAGTAGTGCCAATAGGTGGGGGAGCTGTCAACATTCTGCAGTCTGTTTTATGGACCACTTAGCTTTGGAGAGGAAACCACAAAAAGGAAAAATAAAACAGTTATTGGAATCTGCTTTACTAACGATTACAAAACTGTTGAACTATTTACCATTAGGCGATAAGATAGCCGATGTGAAACATTTTTTCAACACATCGATGCGAAGACAATTAACTCCTGTCGGGAGGGTAATTATCTCAGAATTAATCATTTTATCAAAAGTAGTTCCCTATTCATACCATCTAATCCACCGGACATCTTTCAGATTTTGCAAAGTCATTGTTTTACGTGATACGAAACCAGTCAAAAATGAACGAAAAAAAAAAACTGCATATACAAAACAAATCAGAAATAGTGGTCTTGGACTTCCAGAACTGAAAACGTGATTCTTCATGAAAATTATTTTGGATGAAAAAAAAAAAATTCATTCAACAAGCCACAACGAAAAGACCATTGGGAACACTATTTATTTTCACTTCCGGATTATACTGAAATCTATCTACCAGGAAGGGGTTTTTTTTTTTTTTTTTTTTTTTTTTTAAATCAAACATATTTTGGGTAAAGGTCTTCAATGGCTGCATAAGTGTGTGTTTTTCCTACAATGTCAATGGTCAGAATTTTAGAGAACACCTTGTGGAGCCAGTTTTACAATTATAAAATATACAGTGAAAAGTATGAACCAACAACGGAATATACGTCATAGCAGATTTCTTGACTCGAAAACAGCCAGTTTATTTCTTAAGAGAACTTGAGGCAAAAGTAAATTATATATATGAACTTCGTTACCGGTTTGGAATACGTAATAGCTGAATATATATAGCTATATATATATAGATATATATATATATATATATATACTATATAATATATTATATATATATATATTATATAATAAAATGGTAAAAAGAAGTTTTAAAATCAACAGATCTGTTTCGAGCGCTGACTCTCCTTCAGGATGGTTTTGGGTCGCCTACTGCCGGTGTTATATGGCCCAAGTCCACTGTTTGCACGTTGCACGGATTGGCTGCACGTGTTGGTCGGTTTTCAGGTTGTTTACAGTTCAGGGTGCGTTTGCTGACAACGATTTCCATTTTGTGCCTGCAGTTGTTTACTATTCTACTTTAGTATTTAGAGTTGCTAAGTGTGGGTTTGCATAGTATTAACCATTTTTCTGTTGAACATAGGTTGCATCTTTTTGAAATGTATTGTATGGTGATGCCCTTTATGATTTTCCAGGATATGT
>JADBJO010018799.1:0-10000 GCA_016801955.1 Conus betulinus
GACTATGTGTGGTTGTATGTGTGGTGTGTGTGCTTGTCTACACGCCAAGTTAGTTTTCATGAACTTTGCCCCTGTATTCTCACTAGAGAAAAAACCACAGCAAGGCACACAGCCGGCCGGACAACAGTTGAAAGCCAGGGGGAAAGAGAGAGGCGCGCACAGAAGAACAGAGACAGGAGGACTGGTGGGTTCACCCCGAGTGGTCCAGGCGGCTCGGGCGGTTGGTTGTTTTTTTTGTTTTTTTTTTGTTGCCCAGTTGCTCACCACGTCACCAGCGTAAGGGCGGTTTTATTAAGAGCCTGCGGCCACCTGTTCCCCAGCTGAAAACAGACACAGCGCCAACGTGTTGTCAGATGACTAAACTTCGTTTCTAAATACCCGCCTGAAACCTGACGAAACAGATACATGCACCGCACAACATACACATAATACATATATACATACATATAATACAACATGCATGCGTACGCAAACGTGATCACACATGTCTATTACACTTTTTTTGTACCCACACAACCCACAACACACACACACACACATACTAATATATATATAATATATATTATTCTATCTTAAATATAATACATTGTATTGTAATATATTATACTATAGTTTGTTTGTCGGGCTACCGGATTATTTAAACCTGTTCCACTCAGCTAGCGATGACTAGCGACTTACGGAGCGTTCGGCCACGGACCTCCGTTCTGTCTCCTCCTTCAGCGGTGTGTGTCTACTGGGTGAACTGGCGTTCAGTGCACACGACCACGGGTCGAACCCTGGTCATGTGACTGAACAATACATATAATAATATATACTCACCCCTCGCGCGACCCATCTTGTGCCGAATTGGACTGAAGATAAGTGATTGCTCGTTCATTTTCGTTGTCCTGAGTGTTTTGTATCTGCGTGAAGGAGACCTAAGAGGTCGAAACGCGTAGGTTTTGTCTTGGGATTCTTTTGTCAACTTTTCTTGGCGTTGCTTATCACATATAACATTTCAGATGTGTTTAGATTTCCGCCTGCAAGGTCGCCTCACTTGCAAACTAGATCAAACGGGAGGATTAGTCCTTTTGTAAAAATCTGATTATTGAATGCAGTGTGACTACCATGCATGTTTTAACACGGTGCTAGATTATTCCTTATATCATACCACCATTCTATAATAAGTGCAATCAGTGTATGGGTAAAGTCGATCTGTATTTTAATGTCAATGTTTATTGGGAAACTTTCACCCAAACAAGAGGGTGCTTTTGTACAGGTGATTCTACGCATCCTTACTCATCCGCATTTGCGGAAAACCCATAGGCGAAAGTATACTTAATAGCGGAATGAATTTGTGCATAAAAGATTGTAATCTGGCAACCAAATGTGGCCAAAATGTTTAATACTTAAAACTGAATGATTTTAGTAATATCATTCAACGAACATGACCAACATGGTCTTACCATGATAACTCAGTATCACTTTCCCTAATATTGTGTGAGGATTTTTCTTTCCTTACTCTTTCACCTGAAATGTAAATTGGAAACGAAATAGAAGACTGCTTTCTTGTCGTGTTTCTCTTGTTGTCATACGCACATACTTGTTTAGTCGGGTTAAGAGACTTATCATCGATCTCTGCCCATGCTGCAAGCTTAGCGAGGCTCCTTTGTTGATCAAAACACAGTGGGACTTCTTAAAGAGTGGTAATAAGAATGACTGAAATGTCATCAGCAGAAAGTTCACATGCAGCTTTCATGAACAGCAGTCAATCATTTATACACTAGGGAAATAGTATATGGGCCTAAATCAGAACCTTGTGGAACGCGGTTAATTTGTGGGAAGGGAAATCAGATTGGACAGAAGACAGCTACATAGATCGATAGATACAGACAGGTCGATAGATGTACGCGAAACAAAACGATAGATAGATAGATAGATAGATAGCATGCCTAGATTGACAGACAGACAAATAGATAACAGAGAGAGAGAGAGATAAATGGAAATGGATTGATTAGAGAGACGGACAGACAGGTAGGACGGTAGGTCGGTAGTAGGTACGGTAGGTAGGTAGGCTAGGTAGGTAGCGGTAGGTAGGGTAGGTAGGTAGGTAGGCCGGTAGGTAGGTAGGTAGGTAGGTAGGTAGGTAGGTAGGGTAGGTAGGTAGGTAGGGTAGGTAGGTAGGTAGGTAGGAGTTAGATAGGCAGACAGAGAAGCTAGGAGGGTGAGGAGGATGGGACGGAGAAACGGAAACACACCAAAGCATCACAGAGACAGACCGGGTACGGACGGACAGGCAAACATGAATACAATAAAGACAGTGCGGCACAGGCAGCGCAGAACAAGACAGAGAGGAGTTTGTTTCACCTAAGCTCCTATCACCCACCCCTGTGGTTTTTCGCCAGCTGTCTGAACCCTGGTTTGCCTTTGAATTATTTCTCTGAAGGCCAGCTTCTTTTTTTCCTTTGACACGCCTCGTGTCTGCCGCTCGAGTCGCTACAGAAATCCATGCTTCTACAGATCATAATCTCTGTCGCGCGGGCGTCTCATAGGGTCGGGGTCTATGCCCTTCACTGCCCCGTCTGTCCTTTGTCGTGTCAGTCAGTCTCTCTCTCGCTTCTCCTCCTCTCTCTCGGGGCTGGGGTGGGGGTCTCTCTCTCGGGGGGTCGGTCTCTCTCTGTCCCGCCTCAGTCTAATCTCCTCTCTCTGTCTCGATTCTCCCGGTCTCTTATTTTCTCTCGTCTGTCCTCCATCTCTCAGTGGGTCGGCTCTGTATATCGGGGGGTCGTCGTACTGCTTCTCTCTCTACTCTGTCCTGGTCTCTCTCTCTGTTTCCTCCTGTCCCTCCTCTCTCTCTCTCTCTTTGCTGTCCTCTACTCTCTCTCTGCTCTGTCTGTCTGCTGCTCCTGTCTGAGCTCTCTCTCTCTCTCTTGCTCTGTCTGTCTGTCCTGCCTGTCTGTCTGTCTGCCTGTCTTCTCTCTCTCTGATCCTCTCTCTCTCTCGCTTTATCTTGCTGTCTGTCTGTCTGTCGGTCTCTCTCTCCTCTCTCTCTTCTCTCTTCTTTACTGCTGTCTGTCTGTCTTCTCTCATCTCTCTCTCTCGTCTCTCTCTCTCTCTCTCTCTCTCTTCTCTCGGTCATCTCTTCTCTCTCTCTTGTGGGTGTGGTGTTGTGTGTGTGTGTGTGTGTTCACCTCTCTCTCTCTCTAATCTCTATAGGCTCTCCGTACTCCTAACCTCTCCTATTCCTCTCTGTCGGCGTCTAGTCTCTCTAATTTCCATCTCTACTCTCTCTCTTAGTATCTCTCTACCATTGTCAATCTCTCCTAGGATCTAGAGATTAGACTCTTCTCGCTCTCTCTCTCTCTCGTCGTTCTCCCTCTGTGTGCTGGTCTGTGTGTCTGTGTCGTGTGTGTGTCTGTGTGGGTCCCTCTCGATGTCAATCTTTCTTCTCTCTCTTGATCTCTCTTCTCTATCTTCTAATATCTATTATACCTCTCTCTCTCTCTCTCTCCTCTGTGTGAATCCAACCAAGAACGGGACGAGAGGAAGACAAACAGCCCGTGACAAAGCACAGGCTGTGTGGCATAACTCGGTGGGTTTTTTTCTGCCCCGACCGGCTCCTACCCAGAGTGGAGTTTGCTGCGGACTCAGTTGGGAAGACTGGGACCACACAGTCGAGTTTCATCCACTTAATGGATGCGTTTCTGAGAGTGTTGCTCAAATTTCCTGACCAACACTGCAGGTGCCTGTATCTCTCGGGCCTGGTTGACGCCGGGATATATTATGAAAAGGAAGCGTAGAGTACAGCCCTGTCATGTAGTCTCAGACCGAAATGGAAATCCGTAGCATCATCTTAATCATCCTCATTCTCATCGATCAGCATAAAAAAAAAAAAGTCTCAAATTCTGTGGCCCTTCTGTGCCCTGCTGCTGCTCTCATGGTGACCTCAGTTTCGATGTCCTCTCCACGTCTGTGGCCTTGGTTGGTTCCGTCGGGGTCACCGGTATCGGCGAGTCCATGGGGGCTGTCGTTGGACGGACGTGGTGGCGCCCTCGGAGGGGAGAGCTCACTCACGCCGGCTCCGCGACTAAGCAAGTATTGTCGTCAGTAGGGGGCTTAGTAGGTGGTTGTCCTGCGTATGTTAGATCAGAACAGGCGCCACTGAACACCACCGAAGTGACTCGGCAGCAGTGCAGTGTCTCCTCCGGTGGGGTTGCCTCTTCCTCTGACCCCGGGTTACGCCCCCTTCTCCTGCCCCGACCCACGTTCCCCCCCCCCCCCCCCCCCCCCCCCCCCCCCCCCCCCCGCCCCCCCCCCCCCCCCCCCCCCCCCCCCTTCCCCGCCAACGACCTCCGCCCCCCCGCCCCCGCCTGCCTCTACACCCTTCTCGTTCACCCCCCCCCCCCCCCCCACCCCCTTCCCCCCCCCCCCCCACCCCACCCCACCCCCCCCCCCCCCCTCCCCCCCACCCCCCCCCCCCCCCCCCCCCCCCCCAACCACCCCCCACCCCCCCCCCCACCCACCCCCCTCCCCACCCACCCCCCCCCCCCACCCCCCCCCCCCCCACCCCCCCCCCCACCCACCCACCCCCCCCCCCCACCCCCCCCCCTTTTTTTTTTTTTTTTCAATGGCACCAATCCCTAACATTTCTCGTCGAGGAATATATACTATATATATATGTTATTTATATTATTTATTTCATAGATATATATATATATATTCGCTTTCGTCCGCTACTTACCCCTACCGAGTGCCAACAGGTAAGGTAGTGAGGGAAGAGACGTAACGTAAAAAATTTCAAATATGACGTAATATGAAACAAATTACGCTCTAGAACGATGTTTCATAACTTGACAGACCTGTCACAGATAGTAATTTGATGAATGAAAGCTCGTGTGTGTGTGTGTGTGTGTGTGTGTGTGTGTGTGGTGTGTGTGTGTGGTGTGTGTGTGTGTGTGTGACGCATTCAGGGAAACGAGATGGAGATTGATAGGGTATAGAGTACACACACACACACACACACACACACACACACACCAAACACACACACACACACACACAACACACACACACACACACACACATTCCAGTTCTGCCCCCCACCCCGACCCCCCCTTCTTTCTCCCTCCCCCTCTACTCTCTCATCTCGTCAAGGTCATAACCCATCTGCCCCACCCTAATACCCGACCTTTGATCTAATTTTTCATGCGTGAGCACACCTGAGTATATATACGCCCGCAGGTTTTCCGCCTCCTTCAGTCTTTTGTCTTCAAAAGAGGGGAGGGGAGAGGGTCACTCCCTAAGCCTGCTCAGACTGTTGCTTTCAGCTGGTGGGTTCGCGGCTTGCTTTGCTTGTTTGCCTGATTGATGGTTTTGGTGGATGGGTGGGATTGTTCGTTCATAGCAATTGTTCTAGATGGGCGTATGACAGTATGGCTCTCGCTCTCTCTCTCTCTCTCTCTCTCTCTCTCTCTCTCTCTCTCTCTCTTCTCTCTCTCTCTCTGGTGGGTTAATTGATCCACAAGTACGGCTAACAGTCCTCTGAGGAGAATGAATATGTACGTGACCTGCAAAGAGATTTTCTGATTCAAAGATTTCAAAATCTTGTTTTTTTTTTTTTTTTTTTTTTTTTTTTGGGGGGGGGGGGGGGGGGGGGGGGGATGACACAAATGTCAACAAGGACAACGAAACCGCATCACAGAACAAAAACGTAACGAAAGAGAAAAGCACATTTTCACGAAATAGAATCCACAGTTCCATAGCAAAAGCACAAAGTTTGAACTACTGTATTAAAATGATGATAAATACCATATAAGTTTGATAGTACCTTCATACCACCAGAAAGTTATCTGCAGGAACTATGTAGGTACAGATGTAACGGAAACTCGTTTTCAGGGAATAGAGCAGGTTATTATATGTGCGTGTATAGGGTGTTCCATAGTAAAACAGAATTCATTTTTCTGTATATTTTCCATAGGTGTTTTGCTTCGTTTTCTTTTGTTTTGTTTGTTTCGTCGCAGTCTCTACAAGAATGTTGTTTTACGGATAAACCTTAGTCCTCTTACGACTTCAAGCATCGTTTTTTTTAAGCTGCTGCACCGAAATTTTTCTGTACGTACATGTTGTGAATGTGCGTACATGTATGCATGTATGCATTTGTGTATATATCTATGTATGCATGTTCGTTTGTTTGTGTTATATGCCATGGTGCGTACGTACTATGTGGTATGGTATGTATATATGTATGTATGCAGGTATGTACATACGGATTATTATTGTCATGATCATTATTATAATCATCATCATTACCACCACCACCACCACCACCACCATCAATCATCATCATGTACGTATGCATGTATGTATGCATTCATGTGTTTATCTATATATGCATGTATGTATGTATGCATGATGTATATGATGTATGTATTTATGATTCTTAATTTTCAAACTGTTATTATCATGATCATCATCATCATTACCTTGTAATTATTGTTGCTCTTGTTGTCGTTGCTGTCACTACTACTACCAATACTACTTCTACTACTACTACTACTATACTACTACTACTACTACTACTACTACTACTGCTGCTGCTGCTGCTGCTGCTGCTGCTGCTGCTGCTACTACTACACTACTACTACTACTACTACTACTATACTACTTACTACTACTACTACTACACTACTACTACTAGATTTCATTTAGAGACCACGCCCTAAGCATTACAATCCATATTCTCTTTTACACAACGGGTTGCTTACCTAGGGTAAAGCCGACTTAAGAGCTGCCTGCTGACATATCATTCAGTTTTAATCACATTTCATTCAGTCAGTTTTAATCATCATATCAGTCAGTCAGTTTTAATCATATTATCAGTCAGTCGGTTTTTGATTACTCAATTTTCCCCGTTCGTTCTTAGGAATTTTCACGGGAAAGTGCATGCTATGTGTAACACGTCATAAATACAACGGCCCAAAATGACCCCCCTATTCCAGGAGTTTGATTATGGAATTTTACGTATTAGCAAGGCGTTCTGCATGTGTTTAACATACAAAATATATCAGTTCATCGTCTCGTTCAAAGGACTTTCGGGAAAATGGAGTCAGAACCAAATCTTAACTCCGAGGAGACACACACACACACACACACACACACACACACACACCACAACACACACACACACACACACACATACATGCACGCCTCTCTCTCTCTATCTCCTCCTTCTCTCTCTCTCTCTCCTATCTCTCTCTCTCTCTCTCTCTCTCTCTCTAATACACACACACACGCGCTTGCGCGCACAGCGCAGCGCTGCGCAACAGATTTCTCTCTTCTCTCTATCTCCTCTCTCTCTCTCTTCTCTCTCTCGCTCTCTCTCTCTCTCTCTCTTCTCTCTCTCTCTCTCGCTTTCACACTCACACACACAACACACACACACACACACACACACACACACACACACACACACACACACACACACAGCGCCGACCGAGAGGAAAAACCCAGGGTGGGACAGACAGACAGTCACAGAAGGCCTGATGACAGGGAAGCACCACACACATTGTAATCCACTGCCGGCTCCCACATCTGTCAGTTCAAGTTGACGTCAGAATATCCTCCTCAAGGTCCTCCCGGGGGGGGGGGGGGGCGGGGGGGGGGGGGGGGGGGGGGGGGGGGGGGGGGGGGGGGGGGTGGGGGGGGGGGGAGGTTGGAGGTGGGGGGGGGGGGGGGGGTGGGGTCCTTCCTGGTGGGGGGGGGGGGGGGGGGGGGGGGGGGGGGAGGTGAAAAAAAAAAAACCGAAGCGTCACAATGATAACGTCCATCGACCTGATTGGATTGGGGGAGAATCCGAATCTGGTCATCAGTTTCGGAAAAGGTGTCTCTTTTCTTCATCAAACTTGTATTCTATAAACAGCCTTAAAACGAAATGTTGATAAACACGTATCCATTTCATGTTTCTCCCTTCGCTGGTCACACTAAACAGTTAGTAAGTTAGTTTGCTGTGGTGAATATGAACGGCCGACAGACAGACTACCAATCAAAAGACGCGCACTATCTATGGTGCACAGGGTGGTTTTTTTTTTTTTCTTCTTTTTTTTCTTTAAATGATAATGGCTGTCCGCGATTAGAAAAGATTTTCTTCCAGATTCCTAGTGACTAAAGACACCAGTCATGTTGTTCATACCAAACTGACTATGTCTATTCTGGAACAGGCAGGGTCAGAAGCGAGGTTATGTAACTTTGTCTTTCTTGTTCATCTTTTGTTTCTTTCACTTGAGCGCGTGTCAGTCAACACATTGTACAGTGCTTTCTGTTCTGAGTTTCAGAGTTTGTGACATACGAATATCTGGTGTGTGTGTGTGTGTGTGTGTGCGTGTGTGTGCGTGTGCGTGTGTGTGTGTGTGTGTGTGTGTGTGTGTGTGTGTGTGTGTGTGTGTGTGTGTGTGCAGGCCTTTTGCATCTTAATTACCGTGATATCGACATTAAAATCAAGAAAATATATATTGCCACGTGAAGACCCGAACTAAGCTCCCCGTGAACCATGATACTGGGGCTGTTTACAAGGCGAAACTGGGTGTGGCTATGTGGGCAGGATCCGCAAAGAGTAGCGATGGAACAATGCCTGATTGAGGCACACAAGTAGGACAGCAAAAAAAAAAATCAAGAAAATATAAGTTAATTCAAAACTTCCTCTTAACCACATTAAGAACATTCCCGTTGTTGTTCAGTAATACAATACGTCCCACTTCATCCAGTTCTTAGTTATATTATGCTTTTTCTACTAATTTGTCATTTTTATTAACTTTCGAATACAAAACATACATCCTTATCAAAGCTGAGTTTACTTTTGATTTGAAAATAAATAATGTCTGCCGAAAATTGACATACTTGGAAAAAACACAAAAAAGGCAGTGCATAAATACTTTACATCTGTAAACTGTATTGAAACTTTAGTTTTCGTGATCCGTGGAAAGCTTTGACAAAGATCAAAAGGTGAACAAGCTTTTGGTAAAGGCTGTGACAGGGCAGTTTACACTGGATATGTTTTTTTATCCAAATGTATACAAACAAACCAAGCTTTTGGGTTGACCTAACATGAAAGCCTATGGTTGGTATCGAAGGATCGGCATGACCATTATCCCTTCACTTGAAAAGAAAGAGAGAAATAATCACTCTATAAACACATTACTGTTTTTCATTCACAACAAAAACCACCCCTGCAAGGCCAGGTCCACCAATTGCCACCCGTAATTCATTCCACTCTCTGGACCATTTCCACAATTGCCACCCGTAATTCATTCCACTCTCTGGACCATTTCCACCAATTGCCACCCGTAATTCATTCCACTCTCTGGACCATGGCCACCAGTTGCCACCCGTAAATCATTCCACTCTCTGGACCATTTCCACCAATTGCCACCCGTAATTCATTCCACTCTCTGGACCATTTCCACCAATTGCCACCCGTAATTCATCCCCACTCTCTGGACAGATCATCAATCGAATGCCACGAAAGAAATCTTTCTACTTGGAAAAAAAAAGCAAAACCTCTTATCCACAGTTTCACGTAAGACACCAAAAAAAATTCGCCACACAGCACATCTTTGTTACACAAAAAGCGAAAGATCTATTCCACTGCCTTACGCAAGGCAGAAAAGGGGTTAACTCCCTCGCAACTCATTTTTCTTTTCGAGAAAAAAAAAAAGAGCAAAAATGCCTTCTCCACTAATATGCATAAGACAGAAAATGAATCAAACCGTTACACCAAAACACCTTTCTGCACGATTAGAGCAATATCTACTCCACTGTCTTATGTTACACAGAAACTGGAAAAAAAAAAAAAAAAATCCACAAAGCACATCTCTGTATCCACGAAAAAATGAACTGCCTGTTCCACCGTTTTCTTCTGTATCTATTGGACTAGCCCTCCTGGCCAGACTGCTCCTTGTCTGGCACCCCAATGCCATGTGTGTGAGACAAGGGAGGCTTTTTGCTGGATAGCTTACACACAAAGAAA
>JADBJO010018799.1:12500-15000 GCA_016801955.1 Conus betulinus
ACTAGATTTATTCAACTTTTGTCAGTTTCCGTGTCTTTTATTGTAGATGTTACTGTGTGTTGTGTGTGTGTGTGTGTGTGTGTGTGTGTGTGTGTGTGTGTGTGTGTGTGTGTGTGTGTGTGTGTGTGATTCCTCTATTTTTGTCACACTTCCTCGTAACTGTGACGCATGTGGAATACCCTTGTTGCGAAATCTTCTTTATTGTGTGGGAAGCACTTCGAATCCCGATCCACAGATCTCTACATACTAGAACTTCAGAACTTTAGAGTATAATGATCACGTCTGTGAGAATATGCAACGAACTTGGGAATCTCGAAAACACGTGGGATGCATCTGGAATCACATGAAATGTGCAATGAACCGACAGATCAATTGAAAATAACATGTAACAGACCTGATGATCATGTGAAATTTTGCCATGAACCAACAGGTGCAACAAATCTGCCCAATCACGTGAAAATGTGCAACAAGTGTGAGAATGAAAACGTGCAACGAACCAGTGAAAACGTGCAACGAACCAGTGAATCACGTGAAAAACGTGCCACGAACCAGTGAAAACGTGCAACGAACAAATGAATCACGTGAAAACGTGCAACGAACCAGTGAATCACGTGAAAACGTGCAAAAAAAGTGCAACGAACCAGTGAATCACGTGAAAACGTGCAACGAACCAATGAATCACGCGAAAAAACGCGCAAACAATCAAGTGAACATGTGCAACGTGAAAATGTGCGACAAAACTGCCAATCAGGAAAAAAAAATTGCAACTTACCTGCCAAATCACATAAAACTAAGCAACCAATCTGAACATCACGTGAAATTGTGCAACAATCGTGCAAATCATGCGAAAGTGTGCAACAAACCTGCGGATCACTTGAAAAATGTGTGACGAACATGCGGAGCACCTGTAAAATTTAATGTGCACTGCCAATCATTTCAGAATGTGCAACGTACCTGCGAATCACATGAAAATGTGGAGCGAACCAACCAGTCACGTGAAAACAGGCAACAAATTAGCCAATCACACAGAGAAATGCGCAAAGAATATGCGACTAGTGAGGACGAGCGAAGACCTCAGTCTTAAAGAGGCAACAGGACCGTTTTGCAGCTCACGGAAACTTTCACGTATCTAGTGCTCTTGTTTTCTGAACAGTTCTGTGCTTTATTGAAGTGTTTTGTGTTTTAAACTGCTTGGATTTTAAACGTACGTGGTCAGTAAAATGGTTACTTGACTTCCTTGGTGGTGTAGCGCGAGAGAGAGAGAGGGGGGGGGGGTGTGGGTGTGGGGGGGGGGGGGGGGGGGGGGGGGGGGGGGGTCGGTTAACGCATTCTGTGAGACGGGAAAAGATTACGGAAAAGCGGCTCACTCGAACAGCCAGAATTGGAATAGATCCGTTTCGATGAACCGTGATTCGAGCTGTCGAGATTCGGACAGCCGTGATGCACCGTATCTTCTAACCCTGTCAAGTTAAACTGCGGAGTATAGAGGGCTTCAAAAGCCCCTCACCCGTGTCGAGCCCCCCCCCCCCCCCCCCCCCCCCCAGCATGCTTGACCAGGCAGCGTGACCTAGAAACAAACGAAGCGCACTGCGTGACCTAATCGTGTGAAAGCTTAGCGGTCATGTTTTCCTTGCATATCGCATATTGCCAGGGCAAAAAGCCTTTCCAGACTGGTGGACCTTAACAGGCTCAAAAGGCCACAACATTCATGTGATCATGATTGAAGCAGTAACTTGAGAAAACATTGATGACCACTGCTTCACGTTTACTTCATTCATGTAGTTTTCACTGCGTTTGGTCTTATAAGACAGATAATAAATCAACAGAAATATGACACCTTTATTGACCCAAGCGAACCAGAAGCACTGAAAACATTTAATTATGATAATTTTTTTTTTTCCTGCTTCCGGCATTCCGTGCTTTTTTGAAGCTGTCTTTCAAACGAATACCCACCATGCAATACCCACCATGCAATACCCACCATGCAATACCCGCAATACCCACCATGCAATACCCACCATGCAATACCCACCATGCAATCCTACTCCGGTCACGCACGCCCACACTCACCTACGTCAGAGTTAATCAGTGTCATGAGTAACGATTTTGTATTTTCATGAGGTATAATCACCATTTTTAACTAATCATGTTTTTACACCAAATCAGGCCTGAAAACAAGAAAAGTAACTGTAGCACAGCAACATCGGTGACGGTTATTGTTTTCACATGAAAGCAGTAATTATCACTGGTCACCGACAGAACGTTACTGTTCACGGCTAATGTGAACTTTTGCCGCCGATAAGCTGCCATATAAAACTCTGCGGTGGGCAAGGTGACGAATGAGGTCCAGCTGAGAGGGGTGACTGTGAAAAGGATTGATTAGACTGGTTGGTACTTGTTGCGGCTCTCTTTTTTTTTCTTTTTTTTTTCTTTTTTCATTCTTCTTTGTTTTTTCCCTTTTTCTTTTCTTCTTTCTTTTTTCTTTCTGTGGGAAGGGGGG
>JADBJO010018799.1:32500-34593 GCA_016801955.1 Conus betulinus
ACAGTGACAGAGGTTAATGTGTCATGGACAGTCACCCACAGGCCACAGTGACAGAGGTTAATGTGTCATGGACAGTCACCCACAGGCCACAGTGACAGAGGTAATGTGTCATGGACAGTCACGCACACAGGCCACAGTGACAGAGGTTAATGTGTCATGGACACTCACCCACAGGCCACAGTGACAGAGGTAAATGTGTCATGGACAGTCACGCACAGGCCACAGTGACAGAGGTTAATGTGTCATGGACAATCACCAACAGGCCACTGTGACAGAGGTTAATGTGTCATGGACACTCACCCCACAGGCCACTGTGACAGAGGTTAATGTGTCATGGACACTCACCCACAGGCCACTGTGACAGAGGTTAATGTGTCATGGACACTCACCCACAGGGACAGAGGTTAATGTGTCATGGACAGTCACGCACAGGCCATAGTGACAGAGGTTAATGTGTCATGGACAATCACCAACAGGCCACTGTGACAGAGGTTAATGTGTCATGGGACACTCACCCACAGTTCACACGTGACAGAGGTTAATGTGTCATGGACAGTCACCCACAGGCCACAGTGACAGAGGTTAATGTGTCATGGACAGTCACGCACAGGCCACAGTGACAGAGGTTAATGTGTCATGGACAGTCACCCACAGGCCACAGTGACAGAGGTTAATGTGTCATGGACACACACACCCACAGTTCACAGTGACAGAGGTTAATGTGTCATGGACAGTCACCCACCGGCCACAGTAACAGAGGTTAACGTGTCATGGACAATCACCAACAGGCCACTGGACAGAGGTTAATGTGTCATGGACACTCACCCACAGTTTCACAGTGACAGAGGTTAATGTGTCATGGACAGTCACCGATCGGCTACAGTGACAGAGATTAATGTGTCATGGACAGTCGTCATTAGGCCATAGTGCCAGGCACACTGAGGGCTGCGGCGGGTTAACGTAACATCAGGGACGTTGTGGCTAGCGGGCTGCATTGGGATAAAATGTAAAGCGTTTTTTTGTTTTTGTTTTTTGTTTTTGTTTTTTGTTTTACATGTGACTTGACTTCAAGAACAACTCTGCCCCCCCCCCCAACCCCCCCCCGCCCCCACGCCCCCTCCCCCTCCCCCTGTCATCTACCCCTACCTCCCCCCTCCCCCACCCCCGCCTTTAGAAGAAAAATATGGCGTGAGCTACATGTATGCTATGAATGGAACCTTGCTTTGTTTGCTTATTCGAAAGTGTGGCAAAGTGGTTGAGACGGAGCTGAGCAAAATTTTACTTTCAGGCCTCCCAAAATATAGAAGAGAGAGGGAGAGAGAGAGAGAGAGGAGAGAGGAGAGACGAGCGAGAGAGATGAGAGACAGACAGCAGAGACAGACAGAGACAGACAGACAGACAGAGGAAGTGAGACACACAGACAGAGAGACAGACAGACAGACAGACAGCGATAGAGACATAGAGGAAAATGTACCATTGATAGATAGCTACAGCATACGTGCATGTATGCATATATATACACACACACACACATACCTACATACATATAAACAGACATACATACTTACATTCACACACACATACCTACCATATTTACATACCTACCTACGTATCTATCTACCTGCATACATCACACACACATACATACAAACATTCATACATATAGACATTCATATATACATATACACACATAACACATACCATGTACACACACACACACCACACACACACACAAACACACACACACACACACACACACACTCACACACACATAGTCGTTGTATTTATCTCTTCTACAAGTGGCGTGTATTTGTCAGCAAAACAAAAAGGAATTCGAGAGTAAATCCCTGATTCCCCATCAATATGGCCGACTTGTCAGACGCAGGTGATACTTGATGATTGGCTGAAGGGTTCAAACTCCTGGCAGTGGCTGAAGATCACTGTTGTTGTACAGTGAAGGGGCCAAGCCTCGTCCATACCGGGGAGAGTGAGCACGTGACAGAAAAAGACGAGGCGATCAGATCACCACTACCGGAAGACGCTAATGGGCATTCGGTTTCATGAGATGAAACAGATAGCAGGGACGCAGGAAC